>JAOZJS010000121.1:0-88273 GCA_025882695.1 Amerodectes protonotaria | reverse complement strand
TGTTTTGAAAATCGAAAATCTATTCGGCGGGCCTCGTATAAAGTAGTGCAGGATGTAGACCTACGACGACATCTCTGAACAAGAGAACAGAAATACACAGGGAGATATACCTCCTTCTACTGTTTATAGTGTGTATCGTCATCGGTCCAAGCCATCCCATTTGACAAATCAAAGAGAGAGACAAACACCTTCTTCTGCTGTTCATGGTATGTCTCGTCATCGGTTCAAGTCATCACAATGAGCCAATCAGAGGGCAAAACGGCTGTTATAGGCGTCAAACATGGACAGACAAGTGCTGGTCAAAGCTGATTGCCTTTCATAGTGTTATAGTGTGCCTGGTCATCGGTTCAAAGCATCACTGGGCCAACCAGAGAAAGGGATATCGCTTCGTCTTCTTCGCTTTAAAAATGTTTGGTGGGAGGCACAAAAGTGCTTGATGGGCCGAGGGTTGCTCATCTCTGATTAAAGCCAATGCTATTCACATTGGGCTGGTTGGATGCTGTACGCATGGATTTTGCTAATGTGATTCTTAACCCCATCTTGTAATGGATTCGTGAGTGAAGGGGACCGTATTGTTGGCGCTTGTTTGGTCCATTTATATGTCCATTTGTTCAATTTCACACCAACCCTGCACGCATTGCTGGTTTCATGAATAATTTATTTTTTTCACACTTGGACAACTTGGAAAGCTTTCAAAAAAACCCTTGACATTGGATTTTCTGGGTTAATCTTGTTCGCCTTTATAATCCTTTTTTGCTGGATGCCCACAATTTGACGCCTCTTTCTTCGGCTCTTTCTCACTCACTCACTCACTCATTCCGTCTCACTCTTCAACCGTCAAGCTTATTGAACAGTCGAGGTGGAGCCAACACTTTTCGTGGTAAGTGTCAAAATTAATTGGAAGGCGGAGGCTAAACGACAACAGCAGCAGCAGCAGCAAAGGATGCAATGTTTAAGACTAAACATTTCTCAGAGCGCGTCAACCAATCATATTCATTCATTCTACTATCCAATTTATATTTTCGATGACACGACATATACGATCACACCGCATCATCCCAACTCTTTCCTTTTCTTTCGCTTTCTAGCTCTTTTGGCATTTCCATTTCCACAGTGTATTCGCGTTTGTGGATGGCCCTCCTGGGTCCTTGCGTATGCAAATTAATCTGATTTCAAGCATTTTTCGAGCTCGCTCTCACTCTCTATCTATCTCTTCCTCGCTAGGGTTCCTCTTTCCTGTTCAAGGACTTTGGTATTTTGTAGCTTGAAAGTCAACTCAAATGAAAATGAAAATTAATCAAAAAAAAAGTGCTTGGCGCAAAATTCCATGCACATATCAGGTTCGGGCAGGTTTTTGGAACGGTTGAAGGTATGATCGGTTCGTTACTTTTATTACCAAAAAAAAAATAAAAATCTGAGTTTCATTTGGTTGATTGTCGGTGACTGCTGAGATGATGCTTTCGCATTTACCATCATGGTTCTTGTCGAATGTCAAAACCAAAATTAAATTTTCACTATGGCACCCTTGTACTGTTTTTTTTTCTGTCGGAAACTCTATATGCCATCCAGAACCCGAATCAGTACTCTCCATCCACTTTTGATATTAATTCTATTTGATCATTTTTTTTCTGGCATTTCAATTTGAATCTTGCCCTAAACCATGGGAAACGTGATCAAATTTATTATCTAGTCCGGACACTGATCCGTCCTTGGAACATTTCTAGGCTCAATTGAATTGAGTGAGTACACTGAACCTGGATTTATGGGCACCATCCAACAGGATATTTGAAAGGATATCAGGAATCCAGGCAGAAAAAGGGATGGAAACCGGAAAAAATATGATGGATTCAATCGGGTCTCATCTTCATTAAGGATTCTTCTTGATTAAAGAAGAAGATAATGATGAACGTGATAATGGCTATGGTTATTAATGATGCATCTTCCATCCAATCAGTGATCAACCACGGCAATCAATTGTTTCTTTCCACCAAAATAATAAAAAAAAAGAATGCACTGAGCTCGGACCTATTATTATTTCCGGTCCTATATCTAATATATCTAAATGAAGGTGGGACTAAGGAGGCCACACCTACATTCTATAGGTTCATTACCCGCTTGGGCACGTTTTTCAATGGAAGTTCAGTGCGTTAGGGAACGCCCATCACATCAATATGTAAGAACCACAGAAGAATGCTATAAACAGCTCATCATCGTGTTCAGCTCATTATGAGGATGGAGCCTGAGACGAATGATCTTTGGTATAAATTGTTTCCGAGAAAAGATGATGATGATGAACAAAAAACAAACTACGACAAATATGTATGATTGGATGAGCACATCCGTTCCTAATAGTGGTTGGAAATAGATGAAAACCAGTCAACCAACCAACCAATCAACCTTGGCCAAGGTTTCCTATATTGAAAAAAGGGGCGTAACCTCAAGAAAGAGGGAATAATGGTAGTGGAATGATTGGTTGGTCGGTTGAATGGTTGGTTGGTTGGTTGTTTGTTGAAACAAATGATGATGGTGATCCAGAAAAAACATTGTTTCGGGGTTTTTTTCCGCTTTTTCCACCCGCGTGAATTTGATGATGTTGATTCCAGAAAGGGAAAGAGAGAAAGAGAGAGAGAGAGAAGCAAACAACCAGAAATTGGATGAATTCATTCTCGTGTTCACACACACATCATGAACAGAAACACCAGGCGTCATTGTCCGCGAATACATCGTGCTAGGAGCCGATTGGGCGTCATTTGTTTCATGGTGCCCAACGGCACGACCCAAACAATAATCAAACACACAATAGAGCCCAAAATGTCTCTGAGCTGGGTAAGCATTTGGTTCACAGTTAGGCTGCTGCTTAGGGATATTATTCATTTGGAGTTTTATTTTTTCGGTACGGTTATCGTGAAAACCCAGAAAAGCAGCCAGAAAGTATTTATTACCGAGACAATCGGGATTCTCTCGGTCTTCTTATGGTCCTTTCTGGAAATGTAAAGAAAAAGTTTTCGCTAACGTTTTGTTCAGGTCCTCTCTGGTGATGATCATTATTATAGTTGTCGTCGTTTCCCATTGCTGTTGATGCATTATTATTCAACCGCTAGAAAAATAAGTGCCCAAACGAATAAAGCTTGCTGCTGCTGGATCGACCCAAAGTGAAGCAAGCATCAAGGAGCAAAATTTATTCAAAAATCAATAGTCAAACATCAGCCTTTCAACACGCGAACCACTATCGTCGTTATCTCAGATGGAAAAGTCCGTTCAACTTCCCATAAAATCAGAATAATTCGGAAGTAATAAAAATCCTGAAGAAATTGTGCAGAAAAAAAAGAGATAAAATCCAGATACTTGAACCAACCAACCCATAAAAAAAACAAACAAACAGTTTTTTCCCAGACAATTATAATGGGAAATAGTTAAAATGAAAAGATTCTTGGAAATCGTTGACCTTGTCATGGTGTTGGCATTTGGGTGTTACAGAGAGAGAGAGAGGGGGGACCGGGAATTTCGGGAACAAAGTCCGCCAGCGAAAAAAACAAACCACACAAACCAGACAGTGAACTGATTGGGAGGAGGGGCAAAATTTGAATGGAACAAGTTCAACAACAATGCTGTCAAGAATGCCAATAGAATCAGATTACGCTTAAGACCATAGATTGTGCTATTGGATCATCTTTCTTTCTTTTAACAGGCTTATTGAATCACATTTAATAGCCTGGGATATGGAAGAAAAAACAGCAATAATAATAGTAATAATAATAATAACGAAAACCCCGAAATGATTTATTATTTATGATTTTTATAGTTTTCCCATATTCTATATTCTATCTCCGTGGATCCCCTTTACCACTATAATATGATGGATTTATTATTATTATTATTATTATGTAATATCATAATATATTAATATTACAAATATGATATTTGCATTATGGTTCCGAGCGATTTGTGTGCTTTAGACCCACACACACACACATACATAATTTGAATCATTTTGGACCGTTTTTTTTGTGATTCAAATTCTGTTTGCTATGCATGAGATCAACAACTAAAGTCCCATAGGGTGATGGGCGCCATCCTCCCTATCCTTGACTCCCTTATGTTCCCGGAGAAGAAAAAGAGTTCAATGACTTTGCCTTGAAAAATATGTTAGGGGTCCGGGAAACTTGATCCGCTTGTTGTAGCGCTTGAACGGCTCCTGAAATAATGGAGCCAAAATTTTGGGGGGGAAAATTTAAAATCCAAAATCAGATATCATCTCATTCGAATCGTATTTGAATGTGAGTCGATTCGATCAGAATACAGTATCGTCCATCATTCTTGGCCACTATAAAAGGGGCACAAAACTCTGCACAGTTCTTTTTGTCGCTTTTTTTGTTCAACAATACAGCAACATTATGAAGCTGTTGAATAATCTTTCTCTTTCAATTTTATTTCTTTTGTTTTTTTGCTTTTTTTCGTTTGTTTCCGCCAACCAGACCAACCTCGATACTGGACAATGGCCAACCGCGACGGTGGATGAAGCCCCTTCCACTTACTTTCAGCCACTCCCATTCGATGATATTTCTACAGGGTCGGAGGAAAAACTATACAGCTACGGTAAGTTCATAGGCCATGCCTATTTTTGCGCTCTTTTTTTTGAAATATATTATTCCTGAATATATCCTCGCGGAAAATCAGAGGACATTGTTGAAGAGCTGAGAAAAGTTACCGATGAGTTTTACATTGAATTCATTCAATTACGAAACATGTTACCATCTGTTCCGCCGATGATTTTTTCTTCTGCTTCTGGTTCGTCGCCGAATGGAGCCAATGAAGAGGAGGAGGAAGAACAAGATGGATCTTTGGTTCAAGCAAGGCGCCGTCGATCAATCAATTATGACAATCAACAACAACAACAACAACACGGCCAAAACCACCACAAACAACAACAACAACAGAATGCAGATGTTGAACATCGTGCCAGAATGATGGTCGATTCATCGTTTGTGCCGGATTTCATTCGTGATGTATTTTTGCTTTTTTTGTCGTTATTGTTGTTGTTGTTGTCGGTTTATTGATTTTGACTACAATTGATTTCGGGAAATTCGGATTTTCTTAGGGCATCCAGCTGATATCGCAGATTGTCCCAGTGGAAGATCCAGACGACGATGGATCAGGAACCAGAAGAAATATGAGAAAAAAATCCATTTGTTCGAATGACGGTGGCTTGGTTATTGATTTTTTCCTCTTGAAATTCAATCACAAACAATATGCGCTATGTTTGATGAAATCCAAATCACCGAACGCAGCCGATCAATCGCAGCCTGAATTTTCCATACACTATGGTCCCATCAACAATGGTTCAACCGTAATGTACCAATACGTTTTGAATGATTTGTCGCGACCGAAAAGATTGTTAGCGTTCGTGAATCAAGGTAGCGGAAGTGGTGCATTTGGCCGCGCTAACGATGCGTCGCTGGTGGTTTTGGTGCTCAATGAGAAACGTACCATCGAAGAGTTGAACATTAAATGGATTCAGATCAACCAACAAATGGCGGTGATCTATCAGAATCATTTGAAGAGCCTGAAACGGATATCCTATAGGAATGTTGCAATGTGGCCAGAACGTAATATGATTATGGTGCACGATATTTACGAGGGTACGTTGAAAATGTTCAAATTTGTGCGGACGTATTTTGATTTGGTCGAATTTCGTATGCCGGTCACCATCGATCTGAATGCGATTTGTGCGTTCACGTTGAACGGTGTTTCCTATGCGGTTTTGGGCTATCGAGAACTGCCCAGCAACCATGTTCGCCAAGAATCAACGGTGGCTGGCCCAAAAGATGTGACCATCTACCGATACAATCATATGGATCGATTAGAGTTGATACAATCAATCCAATGTGATTCGAACGTTCTACAAATTGAATACTTTTCCATTGGTCATGGTATTAATCAGGAGAATTTTTTGGCGGTGGTCGAAGATCGTCATGTGGTTGTTTATAAATTTTTAAAATCCAAAACAGAATTCCTAATATTTCAGCGTTTGCCCACCGAAGATTCCGTACGAAAGATAGTGGCGTATGGTGATCACCATCGTAGATTTGTGATGGCGTTGATAATGCAAACTAATGACATCTATTTCATTACTTACAATTCATTGCGGTTCATATTCTCACCGATCAACATTCGAGTGTATGCCACAAATCAACAGCCGATCAGTTTGAAACGAATCGAATGGAATGGGAAGCGGCAAGCGGATGCGGAAACCGCAGATAGCGTACAATTGATGATTGGCGGTTGGAACGGAATTCGTTTGTATGATGTAAGGTTTTTTCGCGACAACAATCTATTCAAATTATGGACCGAACATTTGCAATGGTGCCACCGGAAACGTGATGAAATATCCGGTTTGGAGAAGCATATTAATTTAGTGCAAAAACGTTATCATGAATCGTTTTTGAAGACCGAACCGCTGGTGATCCGCGGTCATCTGACCGTGCCCAATTATAACGGAACAGTGGTGGAAGCCAAAGAATATCGTGTGGCTAAAGAAGACCAGCTTTATGGATTGAATGCTGATTATTTCCAGCGATTGCATCAGATGAAGAATCATTTGGATCAAATCGAACAGAGGATACAGGGTGGTCACCAAAAACTAGCCCAAGCATTGTTGATCAACTCCGGTCATGTGCAAAGTGTTTCGGGGAATTTTTCCTTTGAACATCTGGCAATGTTCAGTTATGTTGGTAATGAACCACCGCCACGACCAACATCGGTGTTTCCGGCCACCATGAATCTAATTACCGGCCAACTGAATGGACAGATGATCCAGGATCTGTTTGCACAGGTGATCAACATCCGAACAACTGAAACGAGAATCATGAATCCTGTTTACTTTAAGCAAATTGATTTAATTGGTTCGACCAGCCAATTATCGATCAATGGCCTTTGTAATGAACGTTTCAATATGTCCAATATTGTCACCACTAATGGAAATCATCAGATCGATGGGCTGAAACGTTTCCATCAAAGTTTGATTGTTGATGATCGAATCTTAACAAAGGGGGTGGACGGCAAAATGTTCGATCAGCAAACCGTTCTGTTGACCGCCGGTGATCAAATCATCCGGAATCCGGTGATGATGGCTAGTCCAAAATTACGTGCAGGTAAATTGAACACCGTCAACGTGAATGGTGAAGATTTTGACGGGTTTTCCCGTACGGTGGTCAAACAAAACGAACCGATAGCGGTGAATGTACAGATGGAATTTGCCGATAATTTGATCGTCAAAGATCTGCTCCTGGACGGTACAGCCCGGATGAACGGCGAAAACTTCGACGAACTTTACAGGCAAGCATTGTGGTTGAATAAGCCCGATCAGATAGTGATGGCCGATTGTGTGTTCCAATCAAACCTGTCGATAATGGCCAACCTGAACGTGGACAAAATCAATAATCGAATGTTGCCCGATGATTTCGTTCAACCAAATCATATTTCGGCCCAAATCATGGGCCAAAAAGTGTTCCGTGATGAGGTTTTTGTCCAAAATCTCAATGTTTCCCAATCGATCAATGGTTTGGTTGTGTTTGATGGTAAGATTTCGCAAGGTTTCTATCACTTTTAGACTTTGACCTTTTACCCGAAAGGTGTACCGGACATTGTGATCAATGATTTGGAGCAAAATATCACCGGTAAGAAATCGGTGCCAAATCTTTCCGTCAGGCAAAGTTCCCTGGTCCGTGGTCTGCTCAACGGGATGAGCCTTGAGGAATTAGAAAAACGAAGCGAAAAACGACCCAAACTGAGAAATTTCGAACGAATCCACATCGAAAACATGGCTCGTTTCGAGGGTGGCCTTTGGTTTGATCAGATCAACACTTTGACCGACAAACAATTCGAACGTTTAGTACAGGAATCGTTGCGGTTGGATGATTCGTGGTTCAATTCGTCCTTTGATCATGTACGATTTGAACATTTGCACGCAAATTATCTGGATTGTGATTCGATCAATGGATTAGATCCGATCAATGATCTGTTGACCACCAAAACCATGCAGACCATCGATTTGGCGCCTAACGTGCTGTTTCAGAATGACCTTCAGTTGAACGGTGGCCAGAATACGATCGACCAGCTAAACGGATACAAATTGTTCCAATTGAACGATGTGCTTGATGTTCATTCAGATCAAACAGTTAATGGTACCAAAGTGATCGATGGTGATCTATATCTGGATTCGTTGGATTTGGATTCAAAATTGAACCGAATTCTTATCGAAGATGTGGTCTTTGATCATTGGAACAATGATGGAACGAATGTCACATACAAACCGGTAGTTGGAGTGAAACATTTTGTTGGATCCGATGCCGATCATCAATCTTTGCATTTTAGCTCGATAACGGTGGATGATCTTATTGTTAAATCAATCAACTGGATCCATATCAATGAACTGATGGAGAATTCTTTGAGGAGAAAGCAGCGGCAGAACATTTCTGGGGAGTTTAGCTTCAATACATTGGTGGTGAAAAACGCTGAACAATTCGACAGCAAAATTTTGAACGATGTAAATTTGGATTGGTTGAATGAAGATGTTGTGCTGGCTGCCAATACCGGTGCAGAGCGGATGATGAATGATGATCGAAGATCATTTTGGTTGTCGAAACAAAACGTTACCGTTCCGAAAGTTTTTTCCGGATCAACGTGGTTCAATCAAATTCTGTTCGATCATCTTATGGATGGTGTTACCGGATTCGAAATGAAACACGGTTGGCTGGTCAATGGCCTTTCGGACCAGAACCGTAAGATACGGGCAAATTTTTCCATCGATCATTTGGTGGTGGACAATGTCCATACGCATGATTCGCGTTTGAACGGTTTGAATTTGGATTGGCTAATGAACGATCTGGTCTGGTTGGACCGGAAAACGTCCATTCTGAGCCAAATCGAGTTTCAAGGGAATGTTAGAATAGATGGTAATTATCCTCATCATTGTTAGTTGTGTTAGAGATTTGAAATAATTTTACCGGATTGACGTGGGCACGTACAGGAAACATTCTTTTAAATGGACGTTTGAACCAAATGGATCTACGCAAAGATCTAGTGCTACGTGATGATTCGACCGGAATTCAAGCAATCAAAGGAATGGTTCGATTGATGAACAATGTTACAATCAACAACGATTTGGAAGTGAACGGTTTGATCAACAATGTCGATGTGAAACTACTTTGTCGGAGAACGTTCCGTCCTGATCAGTGGACAAAACGAGCATCCACTAACCAACAACCATTGGTGATCAATGGCAATGTGGATTTTTGGGCTCCGGCTCGGTTCGATTTGATCAATGGGTTGAAATTCGAACAAATCCATCAACAAGCGCTTAGGCATGATCGTCCGGAGCAGCGGATTGCAGGGAAAAAATTAATAGATGTGCTGGTGTTGGACGGTCCCACCACTATGGTCAATCAATTTTTGAACAATCTCGATCTGGAACTGGTTTTCAATAATTATCTCAGTTTGACCAAAGATCAAGAGGTCGAAACGGAGTTGGTTTTGAAGAATGTTCGTTTCGACGGTGATGTACAAGTGGACCAATTGAATTCGGATTCGGACATTGTGAACGGAGTGAATTTGGCCCGGATCGTGACCCATTCCTTGCGACAAACTGGTGACCAGATTTACAGTGGTAATATTCATTTTGATTCAGATGTTCATGTTGATTTGGATTTGTACGCCAAGTGGATCAACGGTATTGGGGCGGATTATTTGATGAACAAAAAACGAACGGTGAACACATTCAACGAGGAGATTACGTTCACCGAAAGTCTTCATGTGCGGAACAATGCGAATGTGGTGAATGGCAAAAAAATATCCAATGTTCATGTTGACCGTTTTCTTCGCGATGCTGTGCTGCAGAATAGCCACAAGAACTACACCATCTACGGGATGAAGACGTTCGAGAACGTCGAAGTTTACATACTCCATACACGACCATTGAATAATGTAACGTTTTCGCGGGAAAATTTGATGTTGAAAAACTTTGAACAAACCATCCGTGGTCGGACTAGGCTGCAAGGCGATGTTTGGGTGAATCAAACCATGGCCACCGAAAAGATCAACGATATTGATCTTGGCCAATTGAAAAGGAATCTGGTCAAGAAACACCAGGACAATGTGATCAAGGCCAAAGTTCGGGTCAAAGAATTGGTGGTGAGAAACGCCCATGTTCGATCATTCATCGATAATGTTAATTTGACCATTTTGGATCGTTTTGCTAACACGACCAATTTCTTGAAACATCTGGGTTTGGAGCTGGGCAAAGCTCGCCAACAAATGGAAATGTTGCAAACCAATCTTGAATTGATTGGATCTCGACTGATTTGGTTTGAACAATTCGGGTTGATTGCCAGCAATGACCTGGGCGGAAACCAGCAGAACCTTGCTAGGCCGTTGATCATTGCTGATCTAGGCCGGACAGTTTGCTTGTTTTTGCCGGATAAATCCAACATCTTTGGCTGTAATCTTGTCCAGGTTTATTGCAATCACGACTTGGCCAATGGAACTTGGTTTCATTCATACAAGTTTCATTATCCTGGCACCTTATTATCGTTGAAACAAGTAGACAAAACATGGATGATTTTAGCATCAAACATTCAACTGGTTTCAGCGGATCAATTGGATCGATGTTTGCGACAAAATGAAGATGTCGATGTTGGCCGATATCGAAATTCTACAATCACCACCAACAATCATGGCGGAATTTGGTTTCAAAGTTTCCGATACTTGTTGCAAAGCAATGGCTCGTACATATTCTATCAGGATTATCATCCGATGGCAGCAAAATCATCGGATGGTGATCCAATTGTGGAACATTTCCAGATGAAATTGGAACAAGATCCCCCGATTGTGTTGGCTTCTCGCCGAAACGTTTTGCGTTTGA
This sequence comes from Amerodectes protonotaria, assembly GCA_025882695.1. Classification (NCBI taxonomy): domain Eukaryota; kingdom Metazoa; phylum Arthropoda; class Arachnida; order Sarcoptiformes; family Proctophyllodidae; genus Amerodectes; species Amerodectes protonotaria. The sequence continues at coordinate 77,355 of JAOZJS010000121.1, read as the reverse complement.
TACACGTTGGCCATGATGAACAGATGAAAATCCGGTTTTCGAACCGGAAAACGTTCCAAATGGAAGGTCATATCAAAATGGTTTGGTTACTTGTTTGACTGGAAAAGTCGATTGAAGATCATTCTAATTTTAAAATCCTCTAGGTCTATCTTTGGAACGATATGATTTTGGTTTCGTTATCCGACCCTGTTCAACGCTTGGAGATCTATACGCTTCAAAGTGATCTGAATCTTTACAAATTGCATACCATATTCAATGTTCGTCCATCACATATGGTCATGATGGAGAATCATCAATTTATTATGGAATCCAATTCTCAAACGAACCAACAATTCAGGAATTTCCTCATTTTCCAAGAATCCGGTTCGAAAATGTTGCAAGTTTTCGGCACACTAGATGGCGTTCAATATGCTCTATTTCAAGAAATTCAAATTGGCCCGCTAAAAAGCCTGCAAATCTATTCGGCACATATTCATCCACATTTGGAGCCAAATCTTTTGATGATTCACACATGTTCCCAGATACAACTCTATCGTCTATCCGGTTTGGAGGGATTTCGTTGGTTCAACACGATTCAAGTGGCTGATTCGGTCATGGCAATATTTAACCCATTCAAATCAAATCTTTTATACTTGTTCCATGGTAGTGCGGTTTGCTTGGATCAATCAGAACCGGATTGGCTGCAGAATTATTTGGTGATTCTGGCGCCCAAATTTCGAAAGCAATCAACCAATCAGATTTGGCGAGAATACTCGGTTCGGGAGTCAAGTTTGGACCAACTTTCCGGTGATAATCAAACTAATGTGATATAAATATTTTTATTTTTCTTACAAAAATTCTCAAGAATTAGCATTTTTTGAAATTGATATTTTTGAATTTTTTTTTTTACAATAAAAACGCGCCAAAAAACTGATATTTCTGAACGTAAGAAAAGTTAGAACCTAAAATATCCTTCTCGAAAAAAAACTTGTTCCATGCAGATAGGTGTGTTGCTTGTTGCTTGGGCGTACGAGTTTGTACTCTTTTCTGATATTCTGTATGAACCTGCGGAAAAACCATAGTATGGATATAGGCGTGTGTGTGTGTACGTGTTTGGTGGACTAGAAAGACGCAAAGTAAAATCAGAAAAAAAAGATTGATGTACATTTGAACATTGTAAGTGTATAGGTTTGGTAGTTTGGTGATATTGGCGTGTCTAATTCTTCGGAAATATACAAACTTTCGGCAATAACCAATAATAAAATAATTAAATAGTAGAATAAAATATGTCGGTGTATGGGCGTGTGTTACATAAGTTTCACAAATTTGTCTGCATATAAATGTGTGGGTGATCATATTAATGATAATAATGATAATTAGTAGAAAAAAAAAAAACTGTTTTGTCCGAATGATGAAGAAGGCCAAAATGGAACACATAATGTGTGTAAGTGTGAGTGTGTGTGTTAGGGATTTCAGGTAGATTTCAGGTGTAAGCGAGTGTTCATGTGTCGATGATCCATAATGGTGATTACTATTATTATCATCAATAATTATTGGGATTTTCTTGGTCGACAAAAAATAAAATTAAGAGAAAAAAAAATAAGAACATAAGAAATCGAATGATGATTTTCGCCCAGAAAAACTAAACCAGTTATTACATTAGATATTAATAACTATTGATTATGGATGGATTGAATGGATAAAGCTTGATGAATGATCATAATGATCATGGTGATGATGTGAATGGAAAAAAATTCATATGTTTTGATTGGATCGTTTTGAGCAGATAGAAAACATCAACATCATCATCTCATCACCAAATCAACATCTACGATTCATGATGGTATTGTTTCTGATGCTTTGTATCAATTCCATATCTTGCGGTGAATACTGGCTAAATTTTTGACGAAATATATTCTCATAGGAAGTTAATTGATTTGCATGATGATGGCCACCACCGCCACCACCCGTACCACCATGACCACCAGTGGTGGCTATCACCATTGTTGCCTTGTTTGGATCAAGATGATCACTGATTTGCACCACAAATTCTTGCGTTGTGGTCGTTGCATTATGGCCAGTTTGTTGTTGATTATTGTTCAATGTTGATGATTTATTATGATGTCCACCATGACCATGTCCATGATGTTGTACTACCATTGGTCCATGATGATTTTGTTGTTGTTGTTGCTGCTGTTGTTGATTGTGATGTGCCGCACTGGACGCTGCGGATGATGATGAAGCATGTGATGAAGTACCTCGACGACGTTTAGAATTCATAATGGATCTTTGCTCGGCCGACATCGACGATATTCGCCGTTTTTGGTTCCTTTTCTCTCGTTGCTCCGATGTCAACGAGGATACCCGGCGTTTTTGGTTACGTTTCTCTCTTTGTTCTGGCGTCAATGATGAAACCCTGCGTTTAGCATTAATACGTTCACGTTGTTCAGCCGATAACGATGTAACACGACGTTTTTCGTTTCTTCTTTCACGTTGTTCAGGCGTTAACGCCGAGATCCTTCGCTTTGCATTGATCATTTCTCGTTGTTCCGGTGTCAATGGTGCTCGGAATTTTTTCGTACTAGTACTTTTGGAGCTATTATTCGAACTATTGCTATTTTCATTCTGTGTGGAAATTATCTGCTCAAATCGTCTTATATAATGATTGTCGTATAAAGTGAAATCCATTTGGAATCGATTTCCTGCTCCTGAGGTTCGTTGTTTGCCTTTTTCTTTGTTTTGGCTTTCGCAAAATTTGGCCTAATGAAACCGAAAACTGCCAAAATAAAGTCAAACACCTTTGCTAGAAAGGTAAATAGGCATTTTTCAGCGATTTTCTGTTCAAAAAGCACTTTTTTGGAAGAACTTACCAGAATCAAGAGGAAAAAAGGCCTAAAATCCGAATGAGAATATGAAAGATAATCAAAAAATATGATTTTGTGGAATGAATGATATATTGGTCAATAATTTTATTCAGTTGTTTCTCAAAGGATCGTTTTTATTTTCCACCAATCCGATTTTTCTGGAATCAACAACAAAAACGACAACATGATTCACGGATTTCCCAAATCAAGCACATTGTAATGGACGTTTTTTGAATGATTTAATGATTTTGGATGTCGATTCGAAACCACACATAGCAGGACACACAAACATACACACTGATGATTCTGATGAATTGACACTCCAAGGTTCAAATGTCGTAAATAATAAATAGAATGGCTAGTATCAAAAGGGAAACGGTTGAAGAAGAAGATGAAGAAGTGTTGAATTCCAAAAATCGAAATCGAAAACAAACACCACAATTCCAAATTCCAGTATCAAGATCTTTTCGCTTCAGACTTTCTTGGGGTGATATTATTGCTGATGTCGCTGCTGTTGTTGTTGCTGTTGGTGTTGTCGTTGTTTTTTTTTTGGTTGATTGTGGTTGTTGATGTCGTTGTTGTCGTTGTCGTTCTTGGCCACCACACACACACACACACACACACACACATTCACATACACACACAAACAATTTAACGCTATTGCCCCAGACACCACCAAAACTTACACACTTACACAGTGTCGTTTTTTTGGGCTTTTGGTTGGCTGGTTGGTTGGTGTTGGTTTGGGGAGAATAAAATGGCTGCTGCTGATGCTGTACTCACCCATGCTTAATGACAGTGCGCATGCGTTTATTTACAACTTAAATCTGTTGTTGCTGTTGTCGTTGTTGTTCGTTTTTAGCATTCGAAAAAAAAAACGAAGCAATGGCGGCAACTATTTTCCATTCTAAAATTGCTAGCAGTCTGGTGGTTCCACTGCCAAACACAAGGACGGCAGCAGCAGAAGCAGAAGCAGAAGCAGCACCACCACCATCACCACCAGCCAGTCAGCCAGCATGCTTCTTTTTCGAAGCTTTATTTCTATTGCGCCTTCTCCTTGTCAATGTGTGTGTGTGGTATGTGCCTAGCCATAAATCTGGTCTCTGCTGTGTTCGAAGATATTTCTTGATGGTGGTGGTGATTCAATCTAACCAAATGAATTTTGGGATATCGATTTTCGATTCCCAACATGACCTTCTTTTAACCGGAATCCTCAGATTACTCTTGAGACGATCATCATCATTCTTGATTAAAAACGTGAGTCTTAATTTTTATTGAATCCTGAACCAATTAGCTTAGGAAACTGAAATAAAACTTTCATTTTTCCTGTAGAAACCGAAAGTCGAGGATTCTTTAAATTGAAAGATTCTTTATTGGGATGATCCTGACCATTCCATAAGAATCCATCTTTATTAGTTTCAAAGTTTTTCTGATTTTTCTACCCTCAAGTCCTCCCTCCTAGCAATCTTATCTTTATTATGTCGTTGAAAACCAGAATCCGAAAGAATCCAAACATAAGTTCCTAAGGATAGATTTCCGACAAAAATATCCATTTCGAGTCAAATTTTTTTTTATATTTAGTTTTTTTTCTCTGTTCATCATTTTCATTATATATTACATTAGAAGACCATGATGATGATGATTATTATTATTATCATTATATTTTGTTTGAATGTTATTGTTGCTAGATTGTATGTTTATGAAAGACCCGAGGACGACGATGGCCAAAAAGACGAAGACCATGATGTGCTCATCATTCCTTGTTGCTGTCGTTGATGATGATGATGATGATGATGATCACCATCGCCATCATCATCAACAACAACTACAACATCGCTGATGATGATGATGGTGTCATTAAATTGGCGCGCATTTTCTTCCTTCTCTTTTTCAACGAAGCAAAACACATCTCGCTTTCTGGATGAAATGGAAGCCAAACGACCAATGCAGCAAGCAAAAAAACCAGCCAGCCAATGCTATATTCTGGCTGCTTGCTGATGTTTTTCTATCCAGTCTAATGATGATGATGATGATGATGGTCGCTCTCTAATCGGTAATGATGATGATGTTGGTGGCTATGTTTCTCATTTTTTCTCTGCTCCTTCAGTAATAGTAGGTCTTTGTCATCTTTGTTGTTGCTGATGATGATGATGATGATGATGATGATCACCACGGTGATGGTGATGGTGATCACGTTGATGATGATGATGATGGTGGCTATAGTGATTATGTCCATGGTTCAAAATCTTCCGCATCAGCCGTAGTACCGAAACGAAAGCTTCACCTGAATCCTCAATTTTATCAGCACAACAAACGACTTTCTCGACTAAGAATCTATAAGAATGAAATCCATTACAATGATGATGATGATGATTGCAGTGGGGGCGGTGTTTCAAGATGAGAATTATGACCAAGTTTCAAGAGGACAATGACCACACCACGTTCACTATATTTTCAACGATAATGATGTCGATGATGATGTATTGTGAAGAATCCAAATCGACCACAGCCACCACCAACACCAATAAATTGATGATAAAATGGTCAAAGTGGTGGATGATGAAGATGAATATGAAGAGACAAACAAGCCGTGTTGATGATGATGATGGTGATCGTAGTTCAGTTTTTTCGGCCAAAAATTTGTATCCGGATCCATTGTATGGTGAATATTAGCATTAGTTATGTGTGGTTGATGATTGATGTTATTTTCTTTGTTCAAAATTCTAGATTCTGAATTCTGTCGGTTTTGTCCTGTGCAAAACAGCTCTGCCATCGGGCCAAAACAAGCTGCATAAGAGATTCCATATGGAATGAATGTTTGATCAACTACGCCGGAAAATACCCAAGAACCAGGGCCATGCGAATATATGGGCACATCTTCACCGCCATGCGTTTCCCAGCGTTTTGGTATCGCCGATTGTTGAATATAATCTTTATGAGCTGTGATGATAATAAAAATGATTAGCACATCTTTTACTGGAGCTAAAATTTCAAAAATCAAAATTCTGAGCTTTTTTCGCGCTCTAAATTTTTCGAAACTAGCTATTAATGATTAATGATGTACTAAAATTATTAAATTGTCAATTTTTTGCCGGAAAAACTATGAATTCTATTGAAACAAGCAAAGCGCATGCGCGAATCATGCCAAATTCAAAATTACCAGTATTGATTCCGGTCAGATTTTCTCTGTTCTGCTGATGACCAGGACCATTGGCGTACATTAACGTTGTATAAGGAAGATGATCCTGATCGCTTGGTTGATTATCGACCGACAAGATCGGATTGCCTTTGGCCGGAAATCCGCCAAACGTGAACACATGAGAATGGTCAGCGGTGACCACCATAAGTGTTTGTTCAAGATTCAAATGTTTCAAGCAATGTTCAATGGTTTCATCCAATGCCAATGTATCGGTTAATGCTCGATATGCATTATTCAAATGATGTGCATGATCAATACGGCCACTTTCCACCACCAGGACGAATCCATTGGGATTATGTTTGAGAATCTCCAAAGATTTCAAAGTCATCTCCATCAATGATGGTTCGCCAGCATCGGTTTGATCTCGGTCAACTTCATGTGCCATGTGATTGTCGGCGAATATTCCTGAATAAACCGGAAAAAGAAGAAATGCTCAAGGAAAATTGTGGCAAATTTTTGAAGAATATATTTAGAAGATGCAGAAAAAAATCTAAAAGCGTCAAATCTTTCATGATATAATAAAATCTGTAAAATCTGATTTTTTTTTATTCGATCTTTATTGTGACTGATCACAAATATTTGCTGATTGGATTTTCTCCAATACCAAGCATTTCACTCTAAGATGCTTTTTGAATAGATTGTAGGAATATTTACCTAAAAGATAATCCACTTTATTGTTATCCAAATGTTGAAGCTGTTTCCTATTGGAAACGTACTTTCCAATCAATCCTCTTTTGGCTTTATCTTTCAGCCAAACATCAATTAGATTACGCCCATCCAGGCGTTTACCGTTAAGGCCCGATTTCGGTAATAGATTGCGCCTTCCACCGCCCATAATGACCTTGATGGAAAAATTTCAATAGTTTTGAATTGCCCTTAAGGGATACTACACTACTTCAAGTGCATGCACAGAACTTACATTCAGATTCTTGCCTGGTTCATCTTCGAACAATTGTCGTGCGATATCCTTACAGAATGTGGTTTGATTGACGACCATACGATCATCCGATTCCCAATAACGGCTTGCAGAATGTGCATACAATGCGGCCGGAGTTGCATGCGTCACACGAGTTGTAGTGACGAATCCGGTGGATTTACCTGTTTTTGTTTTGGCGCCCAAAATCAAATCTGTCAAACGTTTTGTGATAAAAATAACCATGCCAATGATTTTATTCAACCTAGCCTAATGTTTCGAATTTTTTTTTGCTCGAAACCGATGCCTGGCACTTGAATGATATGAATTTTCATTCCTTAATCCTATTTAGACTAACTTTTTTCTTCGATAATATCATAAAATTCCACCCTGAACGAATATAAATAAGTGTATAAATAGAAGCATAATTTGATGTTTCAATTCAATAAAAATAAGCAGATCATCATATTCAGGGAAGCGGATTTGAAGCATATTTTTATATTTCACTTCAATAAAAATAAGACAATCATCATAATCAGAGGCTGGCAACCTTTTTTGATCAACGGGTCAATTTAAATTTCAAAAATCAAATTTCAAAATTTCAATTTCAGCTAGTTCGGTGGGCCGCACTTAAAGTAATGCACCGGAATGTAGACCTACGTCGACATCTCTGGACAAAAGAACAGAAACACAGAGAGAGGGATACACCTCCTTCTACTGTTTATAGTACGTCTCTTCATCGGTTCAAAGCATCGAATTGAACCAATCAGAGAGAAAGGGTTACACCTTCTCCTGCTGTTTATAGTGTGTCTAGTCATCAATTCAAATCATCACCATGAACCAATCAGAAGGGAGAACGGTTGTTATAGGCGTCAAACATGCACAGATTTGTACTGGTTAAAGCTGATCACTTTTCGCAGTGTTATTGGGTGTTATAGTGTGTCTCGTCATCAGGTCAAATTATCACATTGGACCAATCAGAGAGCGAGAGAGGAATATAGCTTCGTCTCTTGTTTAGCTGAAATGCGCTTGGTGGGCCGCACCAAAATGTTTGATGGGCCACCGGTTGCTCACCCCTGATCATAGGAATTAATAAGCCGGTTTCTATTTACACCATTCCTTTTAAAAAAATCAATCAACGCCCCTGTTTTCCTGCAATCATGCACGATAAGAAACACGCAATTTGTTACCTTGTTGTTGGGCCCAATCAATAATGGTGGACAGACGAGCCTCTGGTTCGATGGTAGCTTCACAATCATTAAACTTTACTTTTCCGGAAACGCCTACCGTTTCAAAATTAGCCTTTACACCGGACATCATCGCTGTAGCACATGCTCCAGAATCGCCCACTTGGCTATCTAAAATATAGGTCTGGTTGCAAATAATTGATGATAGTTTCGATGATTAACAAAAAAAAAACGTTGCATAATTTATGAATCAAGGGTTCAAACCTTGGCCAAAGCAACCGAATCAAATGATTCAAATGATAGATGTCCATTCTCTTCGGAATGTTTCATTTGTTGTTGTAGATTTTTCCAATCTTTTTGCAAATGATGATTCTGCTGAAATTGTTGCAAGATCGGTAATTGTGGTTTCAAGATTCGGCTAGCGGTTATGGTCGAAATGCCCATACCGTCCCCGATGAATATGATCACATTTTTGGCTTTTCTTCTTTGATCCAACACGAATGGATATGATTCGAATCTTGTTAGTTTTTTTATCGCCAAATTTCTCCAATACATTGGATCTAGACAAAAAAAGCACATCGAACAATCAATCAATCAATCAATCGATCTATCCTTTCAATTAGAACCACTGGATCAACTACCGGAAGGGTCAATCGATGATGAAAACAATGGCGAACATTCCATAATTTGGAACATAGTTATCAACAATATGCAATATTGACCGAATTTGGTCAAAACTCTTTGATGCATGATCAGGGTCACTACTTTTCGAAGCCAATAGCTTCGATATTCTTCAGAATGAACGATGATTATGATTGTCCAGATGCTTTTTGAAGAATCTGGTGGTGGTTAGCCAACAAGACCCCGGCAGAGAGACTTTTTCTGGCATGGAAAATAAACCAGAAAACCATCAACATTATTATCATTATCGTTAAAACCAACCAAAACCACCAATCGTGAATTGATGTAAACAACAACAACCACCAAAGAATGGTTGCATTTGATGGTTATGGTAATGATGTGGTTCATCACTTCATCGAATCATTCTTTGAAATTCTTTCCTTTCCTCTCTCTCTCTCTCTTGCTAGTAGTTGCTAGTTTTAGAACATTTTTTTTATCGAGTGTGTTAAGCTGAAAATGGACTTCTTCTTCATTCAGGGGAGGGGGCGTGTTTACAATCAACGTCCACCATTCTCCAGGGCTTTCAATGGGAAACAATTAACACCACCACCACCACCAAGGAACCAGATTTATATTTTTTTTTTACTGTGGTATGCTTCTTCTCTCTCTTTTTTCGATCGTTTAATTGGTTTCGGTCGGAATACTACTCGGTTGTTCTGGTTGTTTCATTGACAAGAAGCAATCAATATTCTTGTCTCGTCTGATTGGTCGGGATATAATGTGCATCGTATTGAAGTGAGAAGAGAGTTTACATTTTATCCAAGTCCCTCTCTCGCTCTCGCTTTCTCACTTCGACAGCCAACCAAAACACAATGGTTTTTTTTCCGAAATAGAAAATGATTTACAATCCAAACAATATATCCAGGATAAAAGGCCCCCTCTCCTCCCCGCCCCCGCCAAAACCGAAGCTAAAATTTTTCATCCCAAAAATCTGCCACAAGACCATATGGCAGTGATGCCCAACCCGTAAGCCTCATAAGCCACTGTTGTCATTGCTGGCTGACCTAGCTGAACACACAGTGCAAATAATGTTGCCTATAATGCCCGCCCAGATTTGCACTTTCCACATTAGCAGTTTGAATTGTTGCCTCAAGTTGAAGCACCTCCTGATCAGCGAGAAGGATCAGTGAAGGGTAAAAAGAAGGAGGAGTTATCAGTCATCCTAGCCATCATCATTTCTGTCTTTGGGGCGCGTACAATCTGTTTCAACTTGTAGCTTTATTCAATGCTCGAACGCATTAAATATAGGGCATTTGCTATATTTTTTTCACTCCCCAAATTTGTTTTTCATGGCCCCAAAGCCGGAAAACGTTAGGCATCCCTGCCATATGGCCAGATAGTTGGATAGATTCACTTGTTTAAGCGGATTGGAAGCTCTTTTGCTTGCTTGCTTGCTTCAAATTGTTTATCCACAAAAAAAGAGATTGGCCTCTTTGGTCGCTCTTTTGACCTTGTCCATGGTCAAAATGTTGATCATCGAATGACACATAAATCAAAGAAACGAATCTCTTTCGTTGAACAATTTTTGCGGCGTGTGTTTTTTGGCCTCGCTTAATTCCCGTCCCAAAACCCGAATCCATAATTCAAAATGCAAATTTTTTTTCTTTCTGTAACTAAAATACGCCACCAAAACCAATATGGAAATTCTGATTTGCGATTCTCGATCATACGCATGATCGAATGTTGCCCATGCACGGGAATATCCACAACAAATTAACAAGCCGAACCAGAATCCAAACAAGCGTAAATTGGCACCGATCCAGATCAATAAAAATGTCTGAAAATGATCACACACACACAAACACACACACGCACACACATGCATACACGGCATTATTACCCGGCGACTAGGGGCTAAATTCGTTTGGATTGGTCGAAGGGCGGTAACTAATCATCCAGAATAGCGGGCGCATGTCTTTTTGATATGATTATGTCTTTGCCTCGATCTTGGATCAATCTGGACCAACCAATACGGACGGAAAACCCCAAGTCTAATGATCTTGTTTAAGTTTTCAAGGACACGACCATTTTTTTTTGTCTAAAAAAATGAGCATTGAGACCAGACTTGAGAAAGAATTAGAATTTTTTTTCTTGTTCCTCGAATGAAAATTTTAATCTTTTGTTCATTAATGTTTCAGTTAAGACATGAAGGATCCGGGGAAACATCTCCGACTTGTCTCCATTAGCATAAGAGAACTATTATTTCTTAGTTTTGAGCTGCTTCAAAATCTGCCTGCATTCATTTTGGAAAAGCCCAATGATCTTTTTGGCTTGGATATTTTTCTTGCCTCTCATTAACACGCTGAAAGGTAATGTCGTCACCCTAGGCTAAGCGCGAATACGAAAACGAATACACACCCACTCACACACAGAATCTTTGAGCAAAGAGATTTATAATTCTTCGTTACTTCGTGTCCATTAAATTATAAATAATCGGCTTAAAAGTGAAGAATAGAGACGAATGTTTTTATTCTAGAATTTCTTGGAAAGCTATTGTTCGCAACAAAAAAAAAACAGAAATATAAATAGTTTGCGCATCATTCCAATTTTCGGTTTCGGTTTGGTTTGGTTTGTCCTATTGCTTTCATTCGAATTTCGTCAAAGAAAGTATAATTGTATCCATCTTTAGTGAGCGTCTTGTTTGCCACATCAGCAGACAAGACCAGACCCTCTCGTTTGAGAATCCACGTAATTTTGACACCTGTGACCCCGTTTGTCGCGATCTTCTGGTTCTGGTTCCGGATTCTAATTGGATCAAATAATCTTCAAGCTGAAAATCAAAATCTTGGAAAACAAATTTTCCACAAGCTATTAATCGGAATCTATCTTTAGAATTTAATCGAAAATGCAAGTTCTTTGATGGAAATTCTCCCAATTCAAAAAAGAAAGTGAACACATAAAGATTAATAGCGTGGATTCTTTTCCTAGGATTCTCCTGGAATACGTCTGGCTAGAATCATTGATCTGGTCGGATTTATTCTTCTGGGAATCCATTTCACTTGATTAGATTGAGTATATTTTTTTTCGGATAATTGTCCAGCTTCTAAACTTCTGGACTTTTATGGACACAGCCAGCCACCCACCCACCCACACCCACAAGCCCTTTAACGCGCATACACCTAATCTCCGGTGAATGGGATTTTTTTTGGACAATTTTCCAATCATCGAGAACCATCACCCACGCCCTAAGATATGGACCGAACAGACTGACAAGTTTTAGGCGCACACATCGAATCAATTCTGTATTCTGCAGTCTGCAGGCAAGCTCTCAACACCGTTATATTCTTCTGGTTGTTGTTGTTGATGACGACAACATTATGAATATTCTGTATGCCAATGTTACGCCCAGTGTACTTATATTCTCTCTTTCACTTTCGTTCTGGTGTTGGATTCTTGCTTTCTTGAGGACAGAATCCTACGCATATCGTCGAGCAGCAAAGAGGAAGAAAGAGAGGACGAGAACGAAAATGAGGAAGGAAGAGGTTTTCCAGAACAAGGATCGGTTTGTGCACGCGAAAACAAAAACCACCGAACAGAGACGCGGATTCAGGAAACCAGTTGGTCGCCAAACGACAATCCGAAAAGGTCTTTGGAGATTCTTTGCTGTTCTATCTCTCAATATAGTTCAAACTTGTCCCACTTACTTCGCGAAACATTTAATTGTCCTTTTTGAAGAGGCGTATGCTAGTGGGAGTGAAAATGATTGCGTGATTCTTCGAACACGATTCTTCTTGCTTGCATTTTTGTTGTTCTTTTCCTTTTTTTTGGTGTCTTGAACTTGATCAAAAATGAAACCACCGGAAATGCAATTATTGATCACATTGATCTTGTTCAATCTTTTAATTTGGATACACGCTGTTCAACAATCTTCGATTACGCCCGCACAATCACCAACAACCACATCTTTGTTTCAGTTGATGACTTCCGAAAATGAAGTTCCATCTCATTTGAAAGCAAAAACCACCACCATAAATGGATTCTCATCTCGACCACAATTGTCCACTAGCGATCCAAATTTGGTGGACAACAACAACGACGACAACAATGATAATAATGATTTTGATTCAATGGTGGCCAACATGGCCATTGAAGATGATGTTGAGAATGAGGATGATGTTCCAAATGAATCTCCGGTAAGTGATGGTGGTCAATTGATATTTGCTGATATTTGTTCGGGGCTTAATGGGGGCTCCGAGAGGGTGGCTCTCATGCTCTCAACTCTGATTTCCGTTTTCTGGCTACTACTTCGCATTCGCTCTACGAAATGAAACTGGAGCAATTTTCTGATCCTCCTCAGCGTCCTGGGATCCTCTTGACTACCCATTTTTTAAGGCTACTTTTTATGGGGGGTATTCACTTGAAGTGAAGCTTGAATTACAGAAATTGTGCAATAATCAGCAACAGCTACACGACAACAATAATAATAATAATAATGATAATAATGATGGCTTCCGTACGAAAATAGAAACCAATTCCGTGGGCGAGTATTCAGGCAAAAAATCAGTGTCGGGCGTAAACAACCAACCGAAAACAAAATTTTACTTAAAATTTTGAATGAAAAATATTATTCGATGATCGTTGTACCAACCATCAATATGTTGGGTAACCGGAGAGCGCCATGGTAAAAAGAAATCAATTTTCAAAATGAAATAAAAACGCCCTCTCGCGCGCGCTTCTTCAATTTATGTTTTCGATGTTCATTTTTTTTTGCAAAAGAAGGCCGTCCTATAATAAATACAATTTTTCTTGTTTCTTGCTTTTTTTCCAACTCCCTCCCGCCCATTTTTATTATTTGATGATGAAATATAAGTAAAACGAGACAGGCAGAGTGAAAGAGAGAGAGAGAGAGAGAGAGAGAGAGAGAGAGAGAGAGAGAGAGGGAGCTAGTGATCACAAGACACATGCCAAGCGAACAAAATTTCCTGGATTTTTGTTTCGATTTTAAAATTTATGATCACTTGGAGAATCAGTTGGAAAGTTGGTACGGGCAACTAACATTTGAAACCCCGCATAACTAAAATAAAAATCAACTGGGAAAAGCTTATTTTTAGATTCGAAAAAAAAATTATCAACCAAATCAAATCAGCGGAAACCTAGCTTCAAGGCGCGAACACAAGAATCCACAAGAAGTAGTTTGAATAGATCTAGTAGAATTATAAAAATCTCTCCCGGCGTCTAAACCAGTGACCAGTGAGAAATTTTCCAGGATTGGATTTAGCAAATGAAACCGACCAGAATTGTAAATTAACCGTTTCCTACCCAGCCTCGCTCAACCAAACATGGCGGTGAATAAACGATCATAAAAATGTAGTATGGTCAACATGACAAAACACGACGCGATGTACAAACAATATAATGCAGGAACATTCTGTTATGTGCAATGGTTGTTGCGTTGTTGTTTTATTGTCACAAACAAGCAAACAAACAAGAATATTCTTGTTTTTTTTATATATTCATGGTCATGACGAAACGCTAATGATGATAATGGTGGTGATAATGGAAGGCACTTTGCAGTATTAATTTAATTTTACGATCCAATCTTAGCCCAGAAACGTGCTATGCTTGTATGGTGTGCTTGGTTTTTTTTAATTAAATTCTTTCATTCTGGTTCTTGGCTTCGATGGCGCCAAGCACACAGTTCACTGTTAGCAACCACATTAGCATTTCATTTTCCATGACATGAGTATGGGAACCTGAGAAAACCGGTCAAAATTAATGCAAGGGTCCCATACACACAAAATTACTGCGACAAACAAGAATATTCTTGTGAATATTTTGAAGCAATGGCAAGTGGGCGACAGCAAAATTTGAACAATCGGTTTTTCGGCCACTTTCGTTCCTATTTTCGAAATTTCCAAAGTTTATTGGAACTCATTTCGAAAACCTGAAATTCAGAAGAATTCAAATTTTATTTAGCGTGCAAAAAACTTAAAACTTTTGAACGACAACAGTTTTGGGAATATATTTTTTTTCTGCAAACTGCGTGTTGATTGTTGCCCAGAATTTTTGCAGACCCTCGAGATTTCCGACAAAGCCTGCCTGTGCTTTGAGGCTGAGAGAATAAACGACCAAAAAATAAACGTACATTAATTTTTATAACTGACAATTATAAATAGGGAAGAATTCATATTTTTTTAGTGTCATATTATCATATATTTTCATTGTTATAACCATATTCTGATGATGCTTATTATTATAATTTTCTTTTTTTTCGGCTTTTTTTTCTCATTCTCATTTCATTCTCGATTTGATGATAACAACCGAAATTCCGGTCGCCAGTCTGTTATTATTTTTGTCACGGGATGTTAATGGACACACAAACAAACGAATTGATGTGAATAATTAATGAATAAGCCAGAACTAACTTGATGCATCTGAGAAAAAAGAGAGTGGAAAAAAGAAAAACCTAACGAAGAATTTTCTGTGCTTCTGGTTTTCTTTTTGATAAGGTTTTTTCTGTGTATTCTCGTTGATTGGTTTCGACCAGAAGGAAACAGAATTATTTTTTGCCTGGCCCACACACTACATCCACACAAATTGTTCTCTTGAGAGTTTCATCAGGAGAAAAAAAGTTTTTCTTGTTTCAAAAAAAAAGTAGAAAATTGAATTTCTCCCGGAAAAGGATTGTGCTTCGGACAATTCTGTCGATTCGCGATAATCGCACAGAAGCCATTCCTAAAATTGTCCCAGAATGAGGTGTGTCACACCGTGTGTTTTTCCAACTAAAAAACTCGATAGGAAGACATTGATGTTGCACAGCATAATGTGAATCCTGACAAGTGCAGGTCCACCAAAAATAGCGATCAATGGCTATTTATGCTAAACAGCAAGCATCCATCCATTTTTCCAGTAAATAAGTTCCGAAATGAGCGTCAATCCTAAAAATAAATCTAATATTTTTGTTGGAGATTCTTCATCTGTTAGGCATGCGGTCCCCTTAATTCGGGACGCATCGATTCCAATACCCATCAGCATCATTCCAAGAATTCATCTGTTATTCGTCTATTATTATCATTTCCATAGGAAAAACATGACTTTGATCAATCGATCATGGCGAATACCAATGAAAATGAAAATGAAAATGTTCTCCTTTTTCATCAACAATCTCCAGATGCAAATGAAGAGGAAAGGGGGACGCCAACAAATGATGATAAAGAAGACAAAAATTCGGACATTGTCCAAATCATCATGAAACGTATCTGGATACCATGCCGTACCGAATGGGGTATTGAATTACCATTCGATGTTTATGTTTTGGATACTTGTGCCCGTTGCTATCACTATATGCCGGATACTGCCTTTAGGTTTGGCGCCAAATTTAGGTTTGAATTTTTTTGTTTTTCGCAAAAAAACCCTGCCCTCTTTCGGGAGATTATTCATCAATTTATCGATTAACCCTTTGGATCCGTTTTGGTCTGTTTTTTGGCCAGTTATCTGAAATTCGGACATTTGTTCCATCCGGACCACAATTTGACGTTAGCTTCTAATGAAACATTGATTTTGTCGCACACGTTCAACTCGATCTCGATGGTTTACAAATGGCAACAATGCTGTACGGATGCCATCTTATGCTGTATCAATCATTTCCACAAGTTTTACAGCGATGAACAGCTTTTCAATGATAATCTGACCTTACCGCTGACCAACCACAGTCAGGAACAACACCATCATCATCATCATCTTCGTCAATATGATGGATATTGTCCACCCACATGGGATGGTTGGCTATGTTGGGATGATTACGCAAAACCAAATCAACTAATGGAACGTCCGTGCCCGAAACACATCTATTGGCATCAACGGGTGCCACCATGTAGAGGTTATGTAACTAAATTATGCAATTCAAGCGGACATTGGTTCGCGAATCAAGATCATCATGAATGGAGCAATTATACGATGTGCGCCCGTGATGATGTAAGTACTTTTAGATAGGTTCATCTGACCGATTGGTTCCACATTGATGCAACACTTTTGCTCGATCAGATTTACGCACGCCGTATTAAATATTCATTGGTGACCAATATAATATCGATGCTTGCCTTGATTCCAGCGCTGATCATATTCATTCATTATAAGTAAGTTTTTGCCAAGATTGATTTGAAGTGGGGATTTGGAACATCAATGTCCGGATCCAGAATTCTGAAACAAATTCTTTGATGGGTGGTTCAATTAGATTGATTGATGATTATTTTGTGTACATTTTCTTACAACACAAAAACTAAATAGACAAGTGTCATCAATATCCCGGATACGGTTGCACAAGCATTTATTTACATCATTACTGTTCCATGCTATCATTTCTGCATTGCTCAAATGGCATCTATTGGATGCATCCAACAGTGAGGGTGTGGTCATTACGGAAGAGGCTATTCTTGTTCAAAAACCTTCGTTAGCATCCACCGTTGATCCTTTTTACTTTGCTACGACAACCCAACCAACGCCCACCACCGCCACTTTTACTGTGAACGATTCAACAACAATAGTGGACCAAGCCGACAACTGGATCGGAACCACAACCTTGCATTCAAGCATAGATTCAAACACGGCCAGCCAGAAAATCATCAAAGCCGGCATCAAGCTACCACCATTTTGTTTAATTTTAAGCATCATGCAACGATATTTCCGTTCTACCACATATCTATGGATGTTCAACGAGGCATTGTATTTGCATCAATTAATCCGTCATGCATTCACTCAACCATCATTGAGGCCTTTGATCATTTTAGCTTATGGTTTACCATTCATCACCACCACATCTTATATTTTGGCTAGATCGTATTTGTTGCAAATTTCCTTCGATGGTACCTCATCGGTTGCCGCTCATCAACCTTCCGCCCATGATCTTACCAGCAGCAGCAATAATAACAATGCCAAGATTGTTTCCAGATCAATGGATCAGAACAATGATCAAAATACAACAGAATCAATATCAACAGATTCAATATTGACCACACCCTATCTAGCAAACAACCTTGGAAACGAGCCAGAATCATCATTTTTAATGTTTGAACAACAAAAACAACAAAATTATCCTAATGGTTTGGTTCGACACAGAATGGACCATAATTTAATTCAACAAGTATTGATACAGATGCTTGACAACGACCTTGTTCAAAAAGCTGATTGGTCAAAAAAACATTTGAAAACAGAAAGAAGAAGAAGAAGAAGGAAAAGAAAAAGCAAACTATCATCAAGATTTGTGGATGATCATCAGTTTTGGCCAACACCAGCCCCAGCAGATACGGGGCCAGATATTGGCCAGCAGCAGGAACCGACCAAGACATCGCTGGGGGGCACGTTTGGCTCGGAAACTTCATCTACAATCATCAACGCTGATTCGTTCAAAGAAAGAAGCCGATTGGTGGACGAAGATCCTTGTTGGCTAACGCCATCTATACAATGGCATGAATTGATCATAAATGGGCCTAACCTAGCAATATTAATTGTGAGTAATGTCGTAGTTAGTTTGATTGTGCCGTCCCTCGATACATACACTGACAATTAGAAGCCATTGCCCAATATGGGTAAGCTATTGCCCATGCAAGTGATACTCTCCCTCAATACAAATTCATCGAATGCATTGACAAGCTCCACCCATTATAGGAGAGAGAGAAAAGTTAACTTTTTCACTATTATATAGGTCGCACTAAGGTAACTCCTTTTCTCATAAGTCAAAAACTTTGGACTCGATCCTCATATAAAATTTCCCGGAAATTTCGGGATACCCGGGAGATAACTAAAAATATCTTAAAGGTTTTGTCCGCCGAGTATCAAGAATCGTCGTGAATCACGATTCTCCAATGGGAAGTTTCCGCTTAATGCCAGGCTTCTTGTTTCTTTTTGTGGAAGATTTTGCTTGAATATGCAAATTCCAGTTTTCCAACAAAGATGAGGTTGTCTTCTTGAATAGTAATCCTCTCAAACAGTACTTTTTTCTCTCTTTCAACACTTTCCTGGTCTTGAAGAATATTGATTCTTGAGAATTTGAGAGTGAAATTCTTAATTCTTTCCCCATTTTATAAGCTGTTCACGATGATTTCAAGTGAGAGCTGCCAAAATCAATCAACATAACAATTGGAAAAACAATAGATCGAACCGAAGAATCCTGGAGAATTGTACCATTTCTCCGGATAAATAAACATTCATCTTTTGTTTATCCCCTAGGAAGATCTTCACAAAATTGAAGATCATTTTTTTTTGGTTTGAAGAGAAAATGTCATAACAACAAAATTTTTTCAATAACTTTACACAGCCATCAAAAAGAAATAGGGCTAAGGAAAATATGCTTTTTTCCTTATAATATTATTATTATTATTGAATTCTCAATATTTGATTCGATGATTTTTGCCTGGTTGTGTTTATATTAATATTTATTCTTCTGGTTTTTCATTCCGGGTTACCATGAAATGGAATCAATCGAACCAACCATTATAAACCGAATGTCTGCCAATGTGTGTGGGCAAACAATCCAACATGGGCAACCGTTATGCCCAACTGCGTTTTAAATCGATTATATGATATAGTTAGTTTCTGGTTAAGATTGGTAACAATTTCAATAATATAGATCAGGGGTGAGCAACCCGCGGGCCGCATGCGTCCCATCAAACATTTTTTTGTGCCGCCCATCAAGCATTTCTGAACAGCCGAAGAAGCTGTATTACTCTCTCTGATTGGTCCAATGTGATGATTTGACCTGATGACGAGACACACTATAACACTATGAAAGGCTATCAGCTTTAACCAGTACAAGTCTTGGCATGTTTGACGCCTATAACAACCGTTTTCCCCTCTGATTGGTTCATAGTGATGATTTGACCTGATGACTAGACACACTCTTTGATAGAAGAAAAAGGTGTATTCCTCTCTCTGATTGGTCAAGAGAAGGAGAAGAAGGTATATTTTCGTTCTCGCGTTCAGAGATGTCGCCATAGGTTTACATTTTTAAAATTTAAAATTTTTAAAATTTAAATTGGCCCGCCAATTCAAAAGTTTGCTCACCCCTGCATTAGATGATGAAATATGGTCGGAGCTAATTCTGCTAATTTCATCCATTCGGTCGGTGCTTTCTGATTGATTCTGGGGGCCAAGATTCCGGTTGACCGGATCCCGATTAGGTTCCTGATAGGTTCTGCCTGCCTGTTATCATTAATAAGAATAATTATAATCTGTTAGTCGATATTTTAATGAAAATTTCGTTCGTTCGTTCGTTCGTTCGGGATTTCACAGATCAATTGTTTCTTTTTGGTTTGGTTGCTTCGTGTTCTTTGTATCAAGGCTGCTGCTTCGGCGCTACATTCACCGCCCACATTCTCTTCAATTAATAACAATAATAATAACAATAATGGAAGTTTCGGATCTATGAATCGTCGACCATCACACCCATCCATGCAGCCACATTCAGCCACTAATATGAGATGTAGACATATTCAACAACATGATCAACAGCATCAAAAGCATACAGCATCACCATATAACAGGAATAGCTGTTCGATCACCACAAATTCTGAGGGAACCATACCAGCAACAGTCAATTATGCACCGTCGGTTGCTTCAACCTCTGCAGCATCGGTAGCATCCAATAATCAAGATCAACCACCACAATCATTGAACCCTACCATTAGCAATGGTTCGACAGCCAACGATAATGTTTCTATTGAATCCGCATCGTTTAGCCAACAAGCTTATAGAAATCTGAACGAAACAATCACTCAAACATCATCCATTGTTTCGACTCCAAGATTTCAAACATCGATTCGATATTATTATAATCATAGACCATTATTGTTCAATAGGAAATCGTTTCTAGTATCTTTACGTGCCGCAGTGGTCTTATTACCATTGTACGGGTTGCACTATTTATTCATCGTTTCCAGGCCAGAGTTTGAGTAGGTCATTCTATTTCTGATTCCGCTATTCAACTAGCTCTTCTCTCTTTCTTTGTCGCACTTAGAACTTGTTGGCTCTCCGAAACGTATCACTACTTATCCTCCAGCTTTGATGGCCTACAAGGATTGATGGTATCAATCATATTCTGTTTCGCCAACAGTGAAGTAAGGTCCCAAAACGATCCGAAATGCAGTGGATTTTAGTTATGATTCTTAATGTTAAAATTATAAAACCTTTTTCAGATTCGAATATTGCTCAAACGTTCCGTACAGCGAGTGAGCAATAGACAGCGAAGTTTGACAATCTACATGACAGAAGCCGGTCAACCAACCACAACGGTCAATCAAGATTGAATTCACTCTTCTTCCTATTTTTTTTCTCCCGGAAAGACCCTGATCATACTCGATGGATTGGAGGGATGTCAACCAAAACGAAGATAAAATCAATACAGGACAAATGCAAAGCTATAAATCATTGTTTTGTCTATTTATAGGTGAATCCTATATATCTTATATAGGGCCTATACTGTGTTTGTTTAAGCAGTAGAGCGGGAAGTCGAAAAAATCGAACTCGATTTGCTGCTTCCTCGAAAGTATATGAATCGATTTTCCAAGACCCAAAAAGCAAACTCGAATGAGAACAAAACCGACAAAGCGGAAATATCCGGATTCCGGATAACAAAACAAATAACGAAAATGGAATGAAATATACGAAAGATATTTCTGAGCAAATATTAGCTTGTAGGCGTATGTGGGGGTGTGAGAGCTTCGTGAAATCCGCCCAAAAAACCAAAAAACATTGATGAAATTATTTGAATTACATTTTTACATTAAATTTCCATGATTTTACAATGGTAAATTTTTATCAATTAAAACATATTGGTATCGATATCAGATCGAATTGATTGATGATCTTGATCCATCTGACATCGGCCTCATGGACGGACTTTACCATTGAAAGTTATCGACATATAACACAAAAGAAAATAATGCATGACAAAAACATAAGAATCAAGACGATGCTTAAAATCGGAATCAATATCGACATCATGTCCGCTATAAATGTTGGGTTCACGGTACCGATGACAATCGTGTTGGTATCTTGGATATCCGTATCCATGCAACAGAACAATGTTGAACATTCTTGTTTAACAATTTCAACGATCAACGAATCATTTATCCATTGGGTTGGATCAAATATCGACTCTGGCAAATTCACCACAAATGGCCGTGGTGATTTAGAGGAAAACAACCACCATTTTTCCGTTCCAACTTGGCCGATTCGAAGACCGTGATTGAATTGATTGAAAAACTCAACTGTCAAAGAATCATTCTTCGAATCATTATTGGCTTTCCTTGGCCAGATAGTGATTTTCAATTGTTGTTTGCTTATCATGTCAACGGAAAGCATGTTCTTTTTATCCTTGGAAAAAACCAAGAATTCCTTATTATTTGTAAAAATTGTGTTCACAGCCCGACCATTTTCATCGTACATTGGTATCGAAAATTCATTATAGACCCATACACTAGAAAAATATTTTCGATTGATATCCTCAAATTTGGAGATCAACCGCTTATGGCTGGATCGATTGAAATATTCTACTTGATAAAATAGGTGATTACCATCGAATCGAATCTCGATGGTTGGTCGCTGGTTCAAACGTTGTTCCAAAAGTCGGTCCAATGTTGGATCGATTTCAGTGAAATCGATTATTTGTCCATTTTTCAGATTGATACGTTCTTTGACCGTTCTCGGCCGAGATTCTTTGACCGAGATTGATCGTTCGAACGGATCAGCCAAAACATCGGATTCAGTATAGATGATCACTGTGAAATCAGCCAACAATTGATACAATTGTCCATTGTTGAACATGATGGTCGAAGTATCGGGCAAATAATCCATACCGCATTCAACCTTTTGGAAGAAGAGCATATTTTTCAGGTGAAACAGAAAATTCAACACATTGCCATTCATCAAGCAGTGTGGTGAAGCTAACAGCAACCAAATAGCAGCCAACCTTACCAACTGAACCATACTTTGTACTTCCACTTCGGGGACAAATTTCCTAACCTTTACCCGTATTTAAAATGATTGTTGAGGTCAGCAATTTGAATCCCTAAATTATTAATCACATTATTACATTTTTCGAAAAAATTAATTACTTGGACGGAGAATTCAAAATTTAACTGACAATGCCATCTGTCGGTGAAAATAATAGCCAATGTAAAGGCAAAGTGCTGCCATCTGGAGTTAAAATTTAACAAAAAAAAGGAATTTTTGTATTTCGTTCATAGATGTCAGCGCTGTTCTATAGAAACTATTTTGAAAATTCAATTGATTGCCATCTAGTAGCGATTTATTGTACCAGTTCATGATCTGAAAGACATCGAGTGCAAAAATTTTAAGCAGATGACAGCACTATCCTTTGAAAAATCAAAAAGCGGTTCTATTTCAAATTTTCAAAAAATCTTTCAAATATCAAAATCAGAATATCAATCATTACACTGAAGATCTGTTATTATAATTACAAGAAAAAATAGAATACACAATTAGAAAGAAAAAACAAAAACAAAGTATCGTTGATGATTTAATTGGATGAGGATTTTTCTTTTAAAAAAAATCGTATCGATAGCCGGTATAATAATCATCCGAGCTTACACGGGAAAATTGTAGCAACTATTGAATCTGGATCAATCTTAGTAATCAATTGAATCAAACTGCTGGAATCGGCATGATTGAGTGTTCAGGTGTGTGAATGGATGTGAGATCTTCGATATCAAAATGGCACCAATTACAGCAGCTCAGTTCAGGTAATATTATGCTGGTTGAAGAATGATTTAGGTTAATTTTGGATGATTCCTTTGCATGGATCAAGTTTTTTCCGAAGGCACTGGAACAATTGTGGCGCTGTTGGTTCCATTGGAGGACTTCAGGGTATTATCGGAATAATCTCTACTATCATTATCATTGTAATTACTATAGTTGCCACTACTGGTTTTTGTCCGGCCATTGGATGCATAAGATGAAGAGGATTTACGATTGGATGCGGATGATGGCGTTTTCGGTTTTCTACTGATGATAGTTGCTGAACCATCAGCTTCAACCTTTAGCTCCAGTTCTCTATCGTCAATGTCCAACTCTCGGATAGTGCTGTGCGTTTCCATTGGTTGAGCGGCTATCGTATCATCGATATTATTCTTCAATAATTCGGTAACAAATTGATCAGCGGAAACTCTGGTCGTTTCGATCGCTTTTTTTGATGGACCATTCGTTCCAAAATATACCTCCGATTCACCAAGACCGTTGATTACTGTTGGTCTCATACGGTCACAGACGTTTTGTCTTTTGTTGCCCGCACGATCAACGCTGTAGAATTTGTTTTCATGGTTATACCTTTAATAGGGATGAAAAAAATTCCAGTCAATTATTAAATCCAAATTCATTGACAATTCCAAAAAAATATTCTGAATTTTTCAGCAAAAATAAATGAACAAAAACCTGGCATTCGAATTTATTATGTACATCTGATTATTCTGATCAGAATCAGCAGAACCTTGCCTTGAATGAGTCGGTAATGAATTGAAATTGGTGGTAGATATTCTTGATGAGCTTGTTTGACTGGAATTCGACCTTGAATGATTTGGTTCAAAAGGATCGAAATTGTTTGAACTAGAATTGGTTGTATTATTGGATGTTGCTGATGATGTTAGATCATGTTGATGCTGATTATGACTTCTAGAATCACTATTCTCATTGATGCTTTCCATCATCATTGCATTTCCACCGTTCATATCATTGCTATTTTTCGAAACGAAACTACCAAAATTCATATTCGGAATCATTGTATTCGTTTTCATCATCATTGCAGCGTTATTATTGGAATGACTATTATCTTCAATATAATGTAATAACGAAGCACCAGGATTCAGTGTCTGTGATTGATGTGGTACCGAGCTTTGATAGTAAGGTGGGTGATTGTCAGAATCTTCGGAAGATAAAGACACCAAACCAATGATATGATTATTTAACGGGTTGTTGGTCAACGTGGCTGAACCTTTAGATAATGCAGCGGTAGGATCATCAAAATCTATCATAGACAATAAAAGCAATAATCAATTTCCGATTTAAAGAGCATCAATGTTACCATCTTGTTTGGCTTCTTGTAGCAGTTCACTGGATGCTTCCAAAATATCACTAGATTCGTCATTTGTATACTGTGTCATACAAGTGAATTTGGGCCTGTAAATCGAGATTGATCAAAATCAAATAATTCAAATTTTTCAGAGCGAAATTCTTTACGTTTTGAAACAAGGATCACCGGCCAATAACTTCATTTCGACCTTCAAATGTAGCATCGAATTATCCTGTCTATGATGTCGGCTTTCATAACCTTCCAGCAAACATCGACACTGGGTTAGTCCATGCCCAGGGAAACTGGCCAAATTGAGATCAGCATAACCTAATTTAACGTAGGCTTTTCCTCCTTTTGTTTCCTGTTTTATTAAAAAAAAAATTGTTTCGAGGTACGAGAGTAAAATTGAAATTAATATTATGCTTCTACATTCAATGAATGGTTATATTTGGGTTACAAATTGAAGCTTTGCACAACATAAATTGCGAGAACATCTTTTCGTACGTGTGCGCCAGGAAAAAAATCATCTCTTTGATCAAAAACCAACCATCTCCAGCAAACATCACATTAATATTTTCTTCATACCATAAATACTAATTATTAAAAATATATGCCTCTTTCTTGTTCTGACAAATTTAGTTTTAATTATCAAAAAAAAGTGAACACACCAGACCCATTCATTATTGTAAAGGATCGCATACCAACACACATCCGTTTCCCCTCGACAAACAATCGGGATGTAGCGTTCGGACATTGTTTTTTTTGTTCTTATTCTTCTTTTGCATGAATAAAAATTCTGTCACGCTTCTTGATTTTGAAACAAACTTGCTAGCAGAACAAATTCAGGTCACTGTTGAATTGGTTACCAGGAAATGAAATTTCAATTCATATTGACGATGGCTCACAACCACACAACCAGACATGCATACAAATATTCTCATCAGGATTCGATTTATAGGAAATCAATTGCAAACAAGAATAAGAACAAACGAACAACTGACTAGAAACCATCCGTTGGCGTATTTACTGTAATAATATAAATAAATCATAAATGGAAATACTCTTGGGAGAAATTCATTTGAAACCTAAATCAATATTATGTAATGACAGCTGGAATCTACACACACACACACGCGCGCGGGCAAACCAGAGAGCCAACCAATTCTGGATTACAATGGCGCCAATGGAGGTTGGTTTTTTTTCTCGTATTCAAGTTAGCCGCTTATTTCTAGCTTTCTGTATGTTGGAAGCCATCCAAACCAATCCGATTTCCCACAAGAGCGCTATGTTTGTTTTCGATTCCCACAATTTCAGTATTTTTTTTGTTCGTATTGTTCCTTTTCCTAGGAAAATAGACATTCGCCTTATTAGAGAACCTAAAACCATGGTAGTTGCCTTGTATTCCTATCTCTTCCTATTTTTCATTCTCATTGGAGCTTTTGGAAAAAATCCATAATTTTTCGGACAATTTTGTCTTTGAAAATTTACATGACAATAAGGGAAAATCAATGCAACACCACTGCCAGCCTCATATTTTGCCTTGGAACCCTTTGAATTAATGAACGAATCTCTTTTTTTGAAAATCCAAAATGAATCACCATACAAAACCCGTTTTGAAGCTTTTCAAAATAGCATCATCATCTCATCCGGATGAATGAATGATGATGTTGTTTAGCTTCGAAAAAGAGAAAGATATAGGACAAAAACTGTCGCAATTTCAATGAATTTGACACAATTCGTGCGATTACTTTCTTTTTCTCTAGGTATAAGTCAAACACAAAAAACAAGAGATCATGGATCTCTGACACAAGTAGGGCTAAATGAAAAGGGTAGAAACGGATTTGAAAACTAAAATAAAACACTCTTCTTTATCCATTTTTGATCTTTTTTTCATTCATTTTCTTCTTGGATTTGGTTGAATAAACCAAAAATACCAATAGTACTACAAGAACTATTACAAGGATGATGATAGGCGAATAAAAACGTGAAATGGGTCAAAATGAAGACACACAAACACACATACACGTTTTGGATTACTATTATCATTTAAATTATTATTGACGCCCAAGACATGGAAAGCAAAGCTTCTCTCACACGCGAATACACATAGTATCCATCATCAGGGCGCCATCATTAGCCTCATCATCATATCATTCAGTAACAATCACATTTTCAGTCCATTCAAAACACATTGTTGGTCTGACCAAGTAGCAGGTTGATTTTCGGACGACACTCGTGCACACCCACCACAATGCGCTATGAAAGCGCTACTTTTCAAATCGAAAAAAAAACATTTTCCTTTTACCTTTCGTATGGACAACCGTAACATACAGGTATCCAACAGTCCGGTTGATGCATTGGCAGTCATTTTTGTTTGAAAATTGAACATCTTGTTCCATTTCACGCAATGATCTTCTACTTCACTTCTGCACAGGGTAGGAACAGGAAGCAGGGAAAAAGGGGGAAAACGAGAAACAAAAAAAATATATTAAAAATGCGAAAAAAATAGCTCAAATATGTTTTTTTTTTGAATAAAACAATAATGCACCAAACAACCGAACGGAACGACATAATTGGACTTGGTAGAAACAAAACAATGATCATCACCGCTATCATTTCATCCTCATCAACATGGACAAATATGGACCGGTTGTTTGAATAATAATAATAATAATAATTTTTTCCGCTTTGTTCTCACACTCTAAAAATATTCGAAATACACACAAACACACACACACACGCTAAAATACTATATAGTAGATATAATTTAATTTTGTTGGGCGCTTTTGTTTTAGGTTTTTTTTCGGTGTTGCATTGAATTGAATGAATTGAATTGAATAACAATAATAATAATGATGATGATCGCTCTTATATAATACTAATAATTTATGAAATTATTCAAATATTATTCTGTATTCACAAACCCTTGTTGGCCCCTGTTTTTCTCTTGAACGCTTCTTTTTTTACACGTACGCACACCTCCACACAATATTTTGCGTTTTCTGATTAACATAATGATCCTGGGCTGATTTTAAATTTCGCGCATCCAATTTTTGGAAAATTTAATTCCAAATTTCAATTTATTCCACTGCATGCTACTCTGAAAAGATTTTGTTAATTAAAAATCCCAAATCTATCGCACTGCTTTAACCAGGCTGGTCGACCGAAATCATTATCAAAAAGCAATCTTAATAGTTATTATTGATCTTAAATATGGGGAGAGTGTCCCAAAACTCTGATTCCCTAATAATATCGATCATGAAATATCCCAAGGCTGTTTAAACACACACACACACACCCATTGTATTCACGGTCTTGATATTTGGATAATTTATGATATTCTCTTGCCCAAAACAATATCATTACTGCGCAAAACGAAAGATTATTTTTCGCGCCCTTTCGCTCCCTCCTTCTCGGTCTGCCCGTTTTTCAATCTATTTATCTATCTATGGGAGCCAAGCTAGTTCATCAATAATTTATTCATGCATTTGCCGCAACAACTTTAGATTCTCTTCGCATGGCAACTTTTCGTTGTCGGACTTTCTCCGAAACAAACAAGCAAGCAAAAATTTTTTACCACTTTCGAATCTTGCCATATCATCTACATCATCATCATTATAAATGCTGTCGTAAAATATAGCAAAATCACTCGAACTAGAAAACGAAAGATTCAGATAAAAACTAAAGCGCGCTCGTTTTCGATCTAGTCCTCGAGCACCGTGATGGCGATGGTTTCATGTGTTCTTCATGCTTTATCATCAAGTTCATCACCAACATTGAACACATTTCCATTATAATTATCATCATCATCACCATGGTTAGTTAAATTAATGGGACAGGTGTGCCAGGGGCGTGAGAGCAGGGGTTTAATCAAAATGATTAATATCTGCAGAAAAAATTCAACATAGCGGATACATACCTGCCAGTATAATCGACAAAGCTTCCACCATCCAACAATCTGCATTTAACAAATAAAACACCATTTACAAATGGTACCGAGCTTAATTGTTCAACAGTAATGGTAACATTGAATTTAAATTTCTTCTTTTTCATTATGAAAGTCATTTTGTTTCGGTTGCTTGGACTTTGCTATTATTTTTTTTACACTTTTTTCCACGAAACTTTGTCCAGCAAAAAAATGAACGCGTCAAACAGTTAGGAAACAACGGGTAAAAATGGCGAAGATGATTATGAATATGATTAATAATTTTCTTCTCAACTTTTGATGTTCGTGGGTGGTGTTTTCAAGCCAATTTCAATGCCGTTCGAGGATCTTCTTCGTTAACAATGGTTTTTTTGCGCAAAAATAAAAGGAATAAGGAAAAAAGATCACAGGCTTCCTCTTTGGTTGAGAAAGGGAAAAATTGAGAGTATAGTTGGAGTGTGTGTGCAACAAGACCCAAACACGGGAAGCAAAAATACCAATCAAATAATTGACATATTTTTTTATGACACGCACTTTACAACTTCCACTTATGGCGGTGATGAGAATTTCAATGTCTTAGATAAAAATCATTGAAAATGATCCTGAGGTTGGAAAAAAGAATATTCCAAAATTTTAGCACACTACCACAAAGCACACAAATCAATAACTTACTTGAATTTGTACACTTTTCGATTGTATTGTGCGCCAGCACCGACAACGTGGGCAAATACCATCGGGGGCAACGACGGTGTTGTCGATGATGGTGTAGGCTCTTGATGATCGGCAAAATAAAACAATTATTGCAATACCGTAGACACGACAACCAAAAAAATGCCACTTTTGTCAATGATGTTGATACTTAATCCGTCTAAGTTTTCTAGAAGAGTATTTCTTTTTTTTAAGGCTGTTGGGCGGCTAGCTAGCAACACTTTTACTTTTATCGTCGCTAATTATTTATTTGCTTTCCGTAGCCCTTGTAAGTTGTATGTTTGATTTTTTCCAGAGCTTTGAGATTTTCTTTTCGTTTCCTTCTACCACGCAAACGGAAATATATAACAACAATAACTTTGACAAGCAAACACACTTGATATTCAGAATATGTAATGTTTTTCTGCAACACAAATCAATAGTTGAGCAGGTCCATCACCATCATTTACCGGTTCATGTATACCAGATTCGAGGAGTAATCGATTGGTACAATATGATCCGATCACAAAAACGTCAACATTTTTGCTCCTGATAAAAGGTCTTTTCTTCAAAATAAAAAAGGGATTCTGGATGGAGGGAAATAAAGGATTTTGGTTTAAACATTTATTCAATCAGAAAAAAACAGACCTCGAGTTTTATTCAATTTTTTTTCTTATTTTCACCGAAGCTCTTCTTATTGTTTTTTTGGCTTCCAGATGCACACAGTTTTCAACCCAGAATTTGCTTATTTTTTATGTTATTTTGCGCACAAAGGGCGTTTGTTTCTTGAATTCGATCCAAAATTTTAAAACTTACACTTGGGCCAACAAAAAACACACGTGTGTGCATGGGGAGCAACCGATAATAAAATAATTTCCTTGACTTTCTATCACACCGCGAGTATATTTCGTATTTTCTTGATTATTTCTTATTTTTCTTCTTCTTCACAGTATTTTTGTCGAAATTGAGAGTATTTTTAAATTTAAATTTTGAGGCAATAATCACAAGACTTATTGAGCATACCGAGGGCAAGCAAGAATAGCATTTAATTTAAATCAAATTTTTCTTCTTTTGTTTTTGTAGTTTTTAAACCCTTCACTCATCGATCATACAATGCGACCAAATCATCATTTTAATGAGGCTGTTTTGGGCTTCATTTGTTTGCTAAATAAATCTCGTATCTCGTTTGGTTGTTTTTGTTTACATATTTTTGCTACAAACATTTCGATATTGGTTATTGATCTCCGGCTATTATGATGAATGATATCATTGATAGATCGAAGATATCTTTATATATTTTTTCCTCGGCTATGATTGGATATCAATGATAAAAATTGTGTCAAAGTTTTTGGTTTTGCCAAAGCCAGAGCAAGCGATGTATTTGGATATACGAGAACGATATTTTGCAATTTTCTGTTTCTGGTGTTGTTGTTTTTTTCTCGCCTTCTAGAAAACTATGTTTTGGTTGTTTTGCGATCAATAAGTTGACGATTTATAACTGAAACAAGAACTAACATATTTTTCCAGCCACAAATCGGTGAAAAAACCGAAATGTTTTCTGGTTAAAAATATAAAACCGATGATCAGGAGAAAAGGGCAACGAAATACTACTAAAAAATGATGATCAATTTCAAAGTTGCTGGTTGTAATGATGATTTCAAAGATTGCTATTTATACGAAAAACAAAGATTTTCATTCGTTTTTTCGGGAACACAATTTAGTTTAAAATTTAACTTCTTTTTTCGGTTGGTAGTTTTCCAATGGGAAATTTTTTCTGCTTCTTTCTCGGCAAATTTTTGTTTCTTCTTTCCTTGTTTCTTCGCATACACAAACACACAAGGTGATATAGCCAAATTAGCTATTTGCTTAAATGAGGATTGGTCGTAAATAAACGGTATGTTGCACAATTTGGTTGCACAAAATGCAAAGTGTTCTTTTCAAGACAAACACACATCACGAAAAAAATCTATGCGAAATCCTTTGAACGAATATTTGTGTCACTGTTCGATTATTGCATTTCACGGAATCTCACCATAATTATTCAAAAAAAAAATGCAGCATTTATGGGTGTTCAAAGTTTTTTTGTCGTTGGTGTTGGTAACGATAAAGATGACCAAAATAAACAGAAAACATACATCCACAAACAAACATACGGGTTTGATAATGCTGAGAGATTTGCACTAAAACTACTTTTTGATGCTCTTGTTTGCTAATTGCGGCTGTTTATGGCACAAAATGGGTTCTTGGTTTCGGCATCTTCATTCAATAAATTAGACAACATCGTTTGATTGTATAATAAAGTGCCAGTACCAATAAGAGAAATACGATTATAAAAGCAATCAGATGCACAATTGTCAGCATTCGGGCAGTCCAGTTTTTGGTTCGGGCGTCCGAAATTTGAGACAAAAAGCCGTTTTGAATTTTTTCTCATAAAAAATTAGCTTGTCATATTTCATATTTGTGTCTAAGAAATGAAATTTATTTATATATTGAACTTGAAACTATATTGAAACTCAAAATGAAATAATTATCACATACCAATGACTGAAAGATGCTCGATTTCTAAAATATCAAACAATCAAGCATTTTTAGATTTTTCAAAAACCATCAGAATTTGAGATGTTTGACGTTTTATTTTGTTTCTTCTATTGCTTCGAAAATGGAAATAAATGTCAAAATTGATATAATTGATTGATGTTTTAGTTCATGACATAGGTTTGAATTGTTTGCAAGGATCAATCAAAATAGCAAAAAGCTTTCAAATCTTGACATTTTCTCCCTTTTTGTAATAAACACTGAAAAAACACGCACACAAACCGAAATTCTATGAAGATTTTTCGCTTTGTCTATGCACAACACCAGAAAAAATCGATACAATAGTTGATTTATGTTGTTGCTGCCGTTGTTATAGTTTTTGAAAGTCATTCATTTAAAAATTACATTATCCAAGCTGATGTTCAGTTGGTAGATGTAGTTTTAGATTTTCTCAATGCTATTTTGATTTTTATTCCGAAAAATTCATTGTTTTTCTAAGTATTTTTCGGTGAAGGAAACACTGAAAGACATTGATCGAGCAGGTGAACGTTTAAAACAATAAAATTATGGAAAAATCAAAGTTTCTAAATACTAACATCGAAACTTACCGAAAAAAATGATGCGCAAAGAGCAGATGTTTCTTCGTTGTGACGGAACAAGATGAGGAGGAAGAGAAATTATGATTCGTTGGGCGTTTCTCTTTTTCAGAACACGTTATAGATTAAAATGATTGGAAATCAAAAACATTGTTGCACTTCAACTCACACATACCACAGGGCACGGATTTTTTCAATCCTAAAGGATAATGGCAGTTTTAGTTGTGGCTGAATAATTATATCGAAAGTGGTAAAACAAAAACACACAGTTTAGATAAATCATTTTTTTCGAACTAGATCACGAGACCACGAGAATGAAAGTTGTAGCACACGATCGAAAACAACAACAACTTGATGAAGATATTTAAGAGCTGAGCGGTGGCGGTGATGTTGATGTTTTTTTCATCTCCGTGGAAAAGTTGACGGATTAACCATACACTCCTATACAAAACGAATATTGTCATTGTTGCACTTTAGTTGTTACAGATTTTTTCTCCTATCTTCTGGCAGCTAAGGAAAATAACCATTTTTCTTGATTATGTAACAACAATAGAAAGGGACAGGAAAATAAGAATTAAATGCCAAAATTTTTTTAAAATAAACATTCTCACACACCTACTTTGCTTGAAATCGGAGGATCGAGTTGATTCTTATTTTTTATCAGAGGTTTTTTAGAAAACACTTTTGTTTTCCTGGTGAAAAAATAACTTATTATTTGACTAGAAACACAGTTCATCAATCATTTTGAAGATGATTTCATTTTCTTCTGAATGAAGACTCATAGAGCATTTTTAACAAAGTCTTGGAATTGTTGAGAATGGTCTCTTTAGAATAATTTCTTGAGACGAGACAAAAACATTCAGTAAGGCTAAGAAGATTAATTTACAAAGTTGATTCGTTGATTTCATCAAACGATGCTAATAATTGGATTGAATGATGAAGAGAGTATGGAAAAATATCGCTGATTTGTTATTGTTTTTCTCGTGCGAATATGTGTTGTATTAGTCATGGCTCCACAATTTCGTTGACGAACTTAGAGAGGATCCTGGGGATGCTATGTAGCTCTCTCTTATTCGTGGTATAATAACAATGATAAAAGTGGATAAATAGGCTCCAGATCGAGAGAGCGCGTTTGAATCAATGCTGAAATATCTCTCTCTCCATTCTTCACAAGCATCAACACAAACATTGGCAGACGTTCACTTACGTCCCTCAATGAATTCGAAAAGTAGCGGCAATAAATTGTGATAGCGGTGATTTCACTATTTACACATGTGATGGCTCCTATTTTCTTCTATTTAAACCCATGGCGCGCATTGGGCATAATTCAAATCCATATTTCATGGATTTGTCGAATTATTAGTTAATTTAGAATATCGCACAGGATTCGATCAAGGCGAAAAACATGATAAAAGCGGATCGAACCATAATTAAACGCCCGGGACGCCCTATAAGTGAAAAAAAAGAATATCAAAATGGGAAAATTGATAAAGGCGTATGCGCGCAAATCAAAATCCAGCAGTAGAGCGCCAAGCCCTGAAAAAAATCATTTTTTTACTTGCTATGATAGAGCCCGTGTATGTGTTTCAAGGTTTTCTCTTCTTTGGCCCAATTCTGGTGTGCCCACATAGCACCAAAAAAAAAACAAGAACTCACGCTGGGATGTAGAGATTCGTTTACATATACACGCACCACTTTTGGGTTTCTTCCAGAATTCAATTCTCTTCCTGTAGTTCTTGACTTGATATCACTGTTTTCATAGCTTTTTTTGCGCTTCAAGTTCCCAAAGACAAAATCGAGTTTTGTTATAATAGAATTTTGATCATATTTCCATTTTGGAACACACTTACATAAATGAAATATATTCCGGTCGTCTAGAACTTTTGCCGGATGGGTGATTATATATTTTCGGGATAGATATAATATTTCAAAAAAGTGTGCGGTGTATGTGTTCGGCAGCGAAGAATATTCTTGTTGTTGTCATTTGCTGTTAACATTGTGGCATTCTTCCGTTTCGTTCATTGTGCGTTACCGAGGGACTAGAGGGCTAGAAAAGAGGAACAGATTAATGGGCCAATTTTGGTATCCGAAGAGGAAAAGGAAAAAATCACTCCAAAAGACACACTTACCAAGTAACACACATTGCAAGAATCATTAAATTAATTATAACAAATGAACAGAGGTACAAACTTTTCAGAAAGTAGCATAAATCTTCTTTTCTATCTTGTTTGTGAGACAATAAGCCCACGTTATTAATTTTGGTTTGAGTCTGGTTTGAAAACCGAAAGTTGCGAATCTCCTGAGACGAAAAAAAGAAAGTTCTTATTTCAATTAAACCAAGAACTCAGACCGATTTACCCGAAAAATTACCCGACAATCATTGTCATCAAAAATATGGAAATTGTTCACTGATGATACCGACACTTTGTTCATGAGAATATTCTTGATTTTGATTGATCGAGTTGTTAGAGTTCTGAATTCTTCTACTCGAACTACTAGTATCCATATTCATCGAAGAAGAGTGAAGTGTGAGAGAATTTGTGATCATCGTTTGACAATCTTCATCCAATATCAATTGTTCTCTAATTTCGACGTTGCCAATGGAACGTTTAAATAGATTCCAATCGAAACTTATACTTTTGCGATAACTCATCAAATAGCTTCGGGCAGTTTCATCATTTTGATCATTGATGATCGATGGAGAGCAATAAGATGGTTGAGAACTTGGAGCCCACACCGGTTGATTTGATTTTCTCTTGGCGAAACGGCTTTGGTCGATCTCCAGTTTTGCTGATTTACTGATTGTTTCTTGATTTTGGTCATGTTTGGGAAAGACAATGTATTTGGGATCCACTGGTTGTTCAAAGTATAAAGCCGGAAGATCATTAGCCTTTTCCATTTTAAGCATTTTTGTTTCCATATAATTCTTGTGTTTGATCAGTTTCTTGATATCGATTCGACCTTTCTTCTGATTCCTTTTCAAAAGTCTTCGCAATCTGTCTTGACCACATTCAGTGTTCGGGATTCTTTCGTCAGTGGTTGTCGAATCAATTTGACCAACTTGCAATTCTTCTTTTTCTTGTTCTTCAGATTCTTCGAGACGATTTCTTGTGGAAATTCTGGCAAATTCAATTTGGTAATATTCCATTTTTTTCAAATGATCAAGTTTTGACCATTCAGATTCTCCTTCTCGAAGCTCTTTTTTTAAAATTTTTAAAATTCGAATTTTAAGGCGTCCTATCCTTTATGAACAATTTTTGAAATTGTTCGCAAACTTGACGTGTGGGCGCGCTGCTGTTGGTATTATTGTTTTGGTTGAACCTTGTTAATGTTGATTCTTGCAATTTATCAAATTGTTAAATAGTTTTCCCGTCAAATTTTCCTCGTGACCATTATAAGAATCTGTTGTCTCACCTTCATACTTCAACCAAGAAACCATGGCAGACCCATTATCGTTGTTGAGACAATTCTATATGCGCAAAAAAGATATCGTTGAAAAAGACGGAATGATTTGTTTCGGCGAATATTGCTGGCCAAAACAGACCAAAACAAATTATCTAATTTACAGGTATGTAACAACAAAAATCCTATTTACGAAATTTCATTTCAATCATTCCGGATGTTGTTAAGTTCGTCGCGTGATGGCCCAAACAAAAACTACTACACATTGGAATGTTTGGTTTATTTTCTAAACAATGTCAATCTTCAGCATCCAACCTATGTCAAACAAGCAGCTTCGTTGGAGATTCCAGGTATATTTTTAAAAATCCAATTTCATCATTTGAACCTTTAAAATGATTGATTGAAAGTTGTCCAACGTCCGGACCGTAAGGATCTTCTGGCTTACATTTCTGGCGAAGCAGCAACATCAGCTTCGATTGATAGGTCGGCGCCTATCGAATTGCCCATAAGCATTTCACATATGGTCAGTGGCAAATTCAATCCATTAATATTACCATGATCATAATCTATTTTTTTGGTTCAGAATAAAGAAAGTGGACATGCCCAGAATAATCTTGGCGGACATCACCACCATCATCATTCGCATGCCATGCCATCATCGTTGGACCAAGATGGTGGCCCATCGGCGAGTAAATTGCCTCGAATGGATGGAGTGAAGCTGGATGAAGTTCTGAAACAATTCGCTGAACGTTTGGATGCTCCTAAAATCAAAAGTACGCTTCCCACCGATCTAATGGGTCAAGCAAATCAATCGGGTGGTGATTCCAATACCACTTCGCT
This sequence comes from Amerodectes protonotaria, assembly GCA_025882695.1. Taxonomy (NCBI): domain Eukaryota; kingdom Metazoa; phylum Arthropoda; class Arachnida; order Sarcoptiformes; family Proctophyllodidae; genus Amerodectes; species Amerodectes protonotaria. The sequence goes on along the minus strand of JAOZJS010000121.1, from coordinate 40,529 downwards.
TCGAGATTCAATGAGCAATGAGCAGATTGCCGCTTTAAAAGCTAAGCGTTTGGCCAGGAAGCGTTGTACCATCATTGATGCCGACACAGACATGGAAGGTGCCCAAGGAACTTTGGGGTATATAATGAATTAATCCAGGATGATTCAATAGCTTAAATTTGGATTTTTTTCGTCAAAATAATTGTGATAGGTTGAACAACACCGCCGCAGTGCATTCGGTCTTGTTGCAGTTTGATTCAAATTTCACCAAAGAAATCCAAAACAAAGAAAGAGTTTGGCGTAATCGAACCAACATTCTTCAATCATCGGGAAAGAATTTTCAAAAATCAATTTTCTACATCCTACAATCGATCAAGGCCAGAGAGGAGAATGCTTTGCGTAATCGTGGTAATCAACCACTGAACAATCCAGCATCATCGATGTTGAATTCTGGAAAAAATTCATTGAATCCACCATCTGCGAATTCACATCAGAACCAGAATAATCCGACCACTGCTAATACACAACAATACAACCGTTATGACCAGGAACGTTTCGCTAAGAATGAATCTGCTCTTGGCTTTAGCATCGATACTACCAGTACATATCATGGTTTAACATTGAAAAGTGTCACAGAAGGTTCCACGGCGGCGGCAACACCTGCCAAAGCTACGCCTGGTGGTTTGGCTCCTAATTCCGTATCGAAACACGCCAATAATAATTCGTTGCAAGTTAATAGTGGTGCAGCAAATAAACCACAGAAACGTGTTTCAAGGACACCGATCATCATCATTCCAGCCACCAATACATCATTGATCACCATGTATAATGCAAAGGCGATTCTACAGGATCTGAAGTATGTTGATTCGAAAAATTGTGACCAAAGACGGGAAAATGAGATATTGATACAGCGAAGAAAAGCTGATAACAGTACGGTACCCTATCGTATAATAGACAACCCATTGAAGCTAACCCCGGATGAATGGTGAGCTTAGGGCCAAGCATAAGAGTTCACGAATATGATTTTTTTTATCTTCTATGTCCAGGAATCGTGTGGTGGCAGTTTTTGTTCAAGGTCCTGCCTGGCAATTCAAAGGTTGGCCATGGGATGGTAATCCGGTGGAAATATTTGCTCGAAGTAGGTGCAATTTTTTCTAGAAATTCTTTATGACGAAATTAATGTTGCTTGTTGTTGTTTATATTTGCAGTCAAAGCGTTTCATTTGAAATTTGATGAGATGAAATTAGACAATAATGTAGCCAAATGGTCGGTGGAAATAATTGAATTATCCCGAAGTAAACGACATTTGGATCGAGCTAATTTGTTGAAATTTTGGTCACTTTTGGATCAACATATTGCCAAACATAAACATAATTTTGTTCGATATTAGCGTTTTTGGATCGGAATGATTATTTGCGTTATAATCAACGAAAGTCTTCGCTTTTTTGTTCATGTAAATATCATAATGTAATTGATTGCGCAAAAAGCATATATTTCTTCACGCATCCAAGCACCAACAAAAATACTGCTTTCTAAAGAAGAATTATGAATTTTATTTTATTGCCATCGAAATTTTGACCCGACACACATAGAATGTGACTAAATAAATAATTTATCATTTAGCAGAAAGCCACTCGGATTTGTTTGGATATTTTGTTTGCCGTCAACTTGCTCTCTAATCAATCACACATTTGGGCAACATCTCACAAATTTGGAAATCCACGACAAAGAATGACCGGTACTTGAATCGTTAACAGATTTACCGATTCATTTGGGATTGGGATGGCTTCGTGACCAGATAAGATATATGCGGCAGCTGGGGATCAGCAATAAGCTGCAGGCGTATATTGAACAACAATAAAGAGGACATGCGAGAGCATCTTGGTAGATGCCAAGGCGGCCCAGAAGGATAGATTCTTGAACAACGAAGGGATGGGCCGCCTCTTCGATGATTTGTAAATTCAAACTGTATTTCGACTAATTATTATTATCACGATAAAAGTTCACCGCTCTTTTAGAGAGGGCTCAATCAATCAAATAAAGGTTAACGGTCCATTGAGGTCCATCATGGGCAGGATTTGGTTGTATGATTTGTTTGGTCATCTGCTTCTTTCCATGTTATATTGATGGAAAATTTGCTCAAATTCACCAATTCTTGAGCAGTGAAAGAAAGGGCCTCGATGCATAGGGTCGAATCCCGCACTAATTCTTGCCCGAATTGCGAGTTTAGGCTTTGAAACATCATGAATTTTTCGAAGATTCGGGATCTCCCTTTCACCTTCGAAGTCTAGAGTTATGTAGTGTCGATTCCGATTCAAAGCATAGCAAAGCCAAGAATCTTCTCCTAACGGAATATCAAGAAAAAAAATTGTACAAATTAGAGTTCACTCTAAATCATATTTATATGGTAGAAAAATGAAATAAAGGCGACTAATTTGCAGAATATATTGATATTTGCATTTGATCTGTCCACATTTCGAACCAAATATATCAATAAAATGTGGAAAAAGGTTAAAATGCAAGAAAACAAAGTCAGGAATGCAAATCAAAATTTACCTTCTTGAAATGGAAATCGAATCGAAATTCCATCTGTGTTAAGAAAAATAAGAAAAAAAAGAGACTTAATATCCGGAAATAATGCAAGATTATTTAGAAAATATCAAAAAGGATCAGAGAGCTGGGTGTATCGACATTGTGTTTCAGAATTAAGGAATTGTTTTTCCATCATTTTCTAAAAAAAGGACCTCAGCAGATTGTCTAGAATGGTACCTTTTCCTTTCCTTCTGGCATTTCACAGGTTGAAATCATCACCGATATTTCTGTTGACAAAGAGAATCGAAAAGAATTAGTGAGGTCAAATTCGAAAACCGGAACAAGTTGAAATGTTTTGAAAATTAAATAAAATATCTTCGAAATTCAGAACATTAAGCGTCATCAATATAAAATTCTGACGGCAATTCCTATCAATGTGTTGGTTCATCAGAGAAATTAAGGTTTTTCTGGACATTGTTTTCAGTCCAAAAAAAACAATACTAACCTTTGGAAACGTGTCTTCACTCGGCAAATGTTGCATGAGGAATGCTCGAGAACAACTCAGAGCAGACATTTATAAGAAGGGGAAACACGTGTTTAACGTTTAAAACAACTATTTACACTTAAACAGTCGCACAAAGAAATTCATTCATAAAAAATAGCTTCAAAAATCCATTTACACACAACCATCGAATTTGAATTCAAAATTGATTTAAAAATGAAAAAAAAATTGAAAATTTTTTGAAAAATAATTTTCTGAAATGAATTTCTTCTTTTATTTCTTATACAAAGTATTGTTTCAATTATCAAAAATCCAAATTTTCATTTTTTTTGTGGAATGGCGAAACGGTTTTGATTCGTTTGATCATTTTGTGAATCTTTTCGGCATCCAATTCGGTGACCTCACGATATTCGTCCGAATGTCGATGATAATGTTCCGCATAATCATAGGCCATGTCCAGATCTCCCATTGTTCGATTCCAGAATCGATCCCATTGGGCCACCGTCAAACTCTTCAATTGATATGCTTGTTTAGCATTGAATTCATGTAGCCAAACCGGCACAATTGAATGGTTACGAGCGGTATGATCATTATCTTGGTCCAATTCCAAATAGAAGACATCATAATTTAATGGTTTACCATTGGAATCCATTTCGAATATTTTATACGATGGATTCAGGTATGAAAACGTTGTCAAACTACCGGAAATGTAGTTAACGCCAACCGGTTGGTCATCCTTATTGTACATTATGGACAATTCATCGTCATGGGTGTGTCCCATATAAGCGCCAGTGATCACATGCTGGAAACGATCAACTATTCTAATGTAATTATGCAACCAAGCTTGATACATATTGCTGGGTGGTATATGGCCTAGAAGGGATACAAACTGTCCATTGGTTTCTGCTTGCTGCAATTCCTTGATCAACCAAGCAAGCTGACCATCCGGATCGATCGGGTTCAAAGCACGCCAAAAGTTTGCTATATAGCCATGGTTGCTGTTCAATACGATAACTTTCCATTTGGGCGTGACCATGGTCGAGTAGTATCCCCCTTTTTTAAATGTTTGTTTCATTGAATCCTCTGGTAGCCATTGAGCCCAATAATCATCGGCCAGCGTGTTGTAGAGCCATTCCATTGAATAATTATGGTCCATGTGTTCGGTCACTTCTATTGGCACGTACATGTTGATCGGATGTGCTTCGTGGTTGCCCAAAACCGGAATCACCTGAGCCTGGCCGAACACCTTCTTGACCAGATCTGACATAACACGATTATGTTCCAGGCAATTTTCAACGGAAGTATTCCAAACATCATGCGGAACATTATCGCCGGTCCAGAACACAACGTCAATGTCTGGATGCTGAGCATGTATCTGCTGCAAAGAATCGGTCACCATGTTCAATGGCATATCACAATCACCGTCCACTTGGCCCCACAGTCCAGCACGGGTTGTTTGGTTATCAAACACTGCCATGAAGAAAACGAATAGTTTGATTATTGATTATTGATCAACGTCTCGCACACTGACCGTAGGAGGTGATTCTGCAACACAACGCTTCATGACATTTAGCATTGGATCCGGCCGAATAGAACAGATCCAAATGGACATCGGTCAAATGCAGTACTTTGTACTTCTTCATTGATGATGATCTTGTTGTTGTCTTCTGGACAACATTACCAACAATGGATGTGGATGGCTTATGAGGGATCGGCAACTCCCAAAATGTCCATTTGTCTATTGGTGTGTCAAGATATTTACCGCATTCATGTCCCAACAGGACAGAACATCTTTGATCTACGGGCACTTTGGTATTATTCAAAATGTACAAAATGGGCAAACCCAAGCGTTCTATAAGGCCCTCGCATTCACGTTTGCTGACCGTTTCCGGTAATTTTTGGCAGCCAAACTCTGTGATTAGTTTCACTGAGTCTTGAGTTGGTTGCAACAACGATGCTAGAGCCATAATCTGTTCGCATTGGTGACATGATTCATTGGTCGCTTTGCCTCCTTGAAATACGGCTAAAATCTACGAGGTAAAAAGCGATAGGTTTAGGATCCAATAGACGTACCAAAGCGGCAAGTCACGTCTTCAGATCAAAAAATTACCGATTTAACAGAAAAGCCATCGAAAAGATCGTAGCTTTCGTCTATCATCATCAAAAATTGTTCGGCAACATCCGGTTCTAAGAGATTGCGTATTGATCGTGCACGTAAAGGATCAATGTTTGATTGGGCCCCGACATTTTCGGGAATCCACCATAATCCGAATATGGAAGCCAATAATATTGGCAACAGGAACGATCCTTTTGAAAGCATTTTCTATGGTCGATGTTGGAAGATCAAAACTTGCAGCCAAACTAAATTTAAATGATCCAACCTAATCAATCGACTAGCCTCCCGGACTAGCCTTGAGAAACATCTACGTATAGAAATCATCGTAGAGGTGTGATCAGATCAGGTATGCAATTAATTGATTTCCAACTCAATCAATTGCTAATCAATTTGATTGATAATTTTTTTTCTATAAAAAAATTTTAAGAAAACATCCCGAAGTACTTGAAAATACTTAAAGTACTTAACACTAACGCCGAAATTTCTGATGTTTCTAAGTACATCAAACTGGATCAAACAGGAAAATCAATACTTGAAAATTTATTTTTCGGAAAAATCCAATGCTATCATTTAATGTGAAGAGGTTCCAAGATTGTCGTTTCCAAATCGTCCGGATATCTCGGAGTTTGTTCAAGCATGCTAATGATGAAAAAGAATTGGATCGCTAACTTTAAGGAACAAAATCCTAGGGAATATGGTCGTTGTATTCATTTATTCATTTATTTTTTATCTCGAGGCACAAAATTAGAGAAGAATCCATGCAAAACAAAACAAATAAGTAATTTGTGGCCAAAACCCTATAAAAGCAAACATCCCTGAAAGAATGGAAAAATTTTTGAATTGTTGTTGGTTTCAATTGTTGTTGCAAAACCATCATTATCATCAAAAGAATAACAAAAAGGGATCAAGAGGAATTACTTTCTCGTAAAACTCTCATTCCATTATTATTCCATTTCATCAAGCAAAGAAGGGGTCATGATGACGCCATGTTTGCTCGCTCCTCATCTTTGTCCTGATCAGCCTTAGGGCCCTGGATCCTACACTACTGGATCTTCGATAAATTTCGAATGATTACGTCGTAAAAATCCTCAAAACAAAAAAAAATTATTATTTATAGGCCATAAAATCCACGACGTCCCGAGACGTGAGATTCATCAAAAACAAAGCTATCCGGTTTTTATTACTAGAAAAAATGAATGAAACATTTCGATATTTAGTTGATCAATTCGGCTGTTGGTCGATGAACACTTGGTTGGTATGGTATTGTATCCGATCGATGTTTGGAAATTGGAATGCAAGAAATCCAGCATTAATCACAAGTTTGAATAGCGATTCTCATGGTCGAAACTAAGAATCCTAACGGAAATCCTTTAATAATAGCAACCTAGCGATCTTCGTCTCTACCTTATCCTTGGTTTGATTCTCAATTTGCCACAGTCAAACGCGTATTGAGGTCAAAGTTAAAAATAGAAATTCTTATTAGGTCTTTTCCTCTTCTCTTGGATCCTAGTTTTGGTTCAGTCACTCCATCATCCATCCTCCGACGTTCTGGCTTTGAGAGGATGCTACTGTTAAAGTCTTTGCTATATATCAAGTGCTGCCAAAGGAACACTCTCCAGGATATGTGTGCCTGTATGTGCGTAAGTATGTACGGTTGTCACTTCCAAGAAGCCAGAAAAAAAAATAGAACCAGGTTTCATTGTCGTCATCTTGGAGAACGGGGCGTGTTAGCCTCTAGAACAGCGAAGGGCGGAGCGCACTCTTGAAAACCACGTCAGACGAGCCAGCGAACGAGCGAGCGAGCCACCAACAACAGGTCAATATATAAATGAATAATGGGCGGAGCTTGTGAATCTTGCGTGATTGGAATCCTCATCAGCGCGCTGTATTCGATTATGATCGATTGTAATGATTGGCGGGCTATTGTTGAAACGATACACGGGATTCATGGCGCCTGGATAACACTGTCATTGGAAAGATATTCCCGGACACTACACCGGAATATTCTTATTAAGGCATTAATGGGAATTTAATTGATTCAAATGGAACTGTCAAACAATATTGCTTGGAATCTTTTATTTTTTTTTTTGCTGGAAAGCTGTACGAAAACCAATTATATCTGGACCAGAAAGAAAGAGAAGAGGAGAGAGAGAGAGAGAGGAAAAGATAGACATTCTTCAGAATGGTACCGTGTTCTTGGATGGCTTCGCAACACAAATTACATTCTTGTTTCGCGATTCTTATTCTAATTTTGGATCGAATGAACAAAGAAACAGAAGACGAAGAAGAAGAAGGAGATCACATACCAAAACTGACATTTTCATAAATATAACTTGACAGTGTAATTTGTCCAAGACGTGCCATCCAAGCTTATATTGCATTGGTAACATTTCCAATCAACTCCTCTGGCTGTTCTGATTTTTATTCTGTGGCACCAACATTCTGGTATTTTTTGATTTGCAAATATCTTTTCGGCGAAAACTCGAGAGCTGCTATTCGAGCACAAACAGGCACGCAAATCAAGAAAATAACAACAAAAGAGAAGAGAAAAGAGAAGAAAAGATGTCAAAAAATCGACAGATTCTTATGCTTAGGTTCGATTGGCAGACGGGAGCTTCCAATTCTAGCTAGCTAGCATTATCTCGAGAAAATTTTCTGGTTGAATGAAGCTTAACCAAGAGAAAAATGCACCGAGAAGCAGCCGCGTCCCTAAGGTCCGGTTGATTGCATCCGAACCAAGCATAGGATGATCGACTAAAAGTAGGCGGAGTCAGAATCATACATGAAAGTTGAACTCATTTTGAATTTAATTTTCGAAAGTTAATTATAATGAATTCTGGGCTTGATGATGGAACAGATGTTCCAGTACAAAATATGATTTTTGCGGATCCCTGAGACCAAAGTTATTCAAAAACATCACCATAATGGTAGAATAGTTTGATACAGAATCCCGAAAAGAAAATACTTTTTCCAAGAAAAAGGCGAAACCAGATGGTTCGGCCAGAAATTCCACGAATTCGGATGAAAACCAGATGGATGGCTCAAAAAACTCAAAAAACGGTACAGTCTGACCCCAGAAAAGTATAATCCAAACTCTCTGCCCAACAAACATATTTGCCGTCTGTCTGTCTGTCTGTCTATTTCGATTTCAAGAGTCCCAAAATAATTACCGTTTAATCACCGTAAATGATGACAAAAGCGAATATCCGTCAGCGACAGACAAGCAAACAAAAACAGCAAAAGCAGCTTTTAATTAAAATCCGTCCAAAAAACAAGGTCCATTCAAGTGACCATTCCCTGTGTGCGTGTGTAAGTGGGGCGATTTGGCCGGATGGATAGTCTAAATAGTCCAAGTCTTTCAAAAAAAAAATCATCGTGCACCCATCGTACGTACACGTTAGGCCGAGGCGGAGCTGCGTGAACAAATGTCATTATTTTTTTTCCTAAGCATACACCTACGCACTTGCTCTGACACTATATCTTGTTCTGTCTTTCATAGGCAATGGGTGGAGACAGTATTCAAGTTTCAAAAGCTTTTTGTTTGAAGTCAAAATAAAATTACGTTCCGATTCAGTATTTTGTCAATTTGCATTTATAATAAGATTGATTTGGTTGGTCTGATATGGCTTCTGCTGCAACTGTTTCTACTGCTCAGCAACTCGCTTTTCACCTGAATTAACCAACCATTAAGAATCATGCTGGTGATTGAACTACTTTATTTCCAAATGCACAAAACTTAGGGCAGATGGAGATCAATGGGCGGTAGCCGGATCAATTCTTGGCTTCCGATAGCTTAATTTACACTTGAAAAAAAATCCTCGCCATCATCAACATCATTAGCCTGTTCAATTTGATTTTAGAGATTTTTCCTGCTTTTATTTTCAAAGTTTGATTATGGGCACTGTAAAAATGGCAGTGAAAATAGCCGCTATAGGACCGGATGTACTAGATTTGATTACCAAAATCATCATGCGCCTTTTTTATATTCACTGAGCCTTATTTACTTTTCAGACCACACCTTCTACCAGCATTGATTCAAGCTGTATCACTCTCTAATGGGACCAGTAATGATTTGAACTGATGACTAGCCACACTACAAGCTATAGAAAAAGATGTATTTCTCTCTCTGATTGGTCCAGTGATGATTTGACCAGATGACGAGGCGCACTATAAACAGGAGGAGAAGGCGTATTTCTCTCTCTGATTGGTTCAATGTGATTTGACTTGATGATAGGACACACTCTAAACAGGAGGAGAAGGCGTATTTCTCTCTCTGATTGGTTCAATGTGATTTGACTTGATGATGAGACACACTATAAACAGGAGGAGAAGGCGTATTTGCGTTTTGATATTTTCCGGCTGAACTGGGGAGAGAAAATGAGCTTTTTCCCGAATGAAACAAAATCCGATTATTTTGGTTTGCTGGCAAAAGGCTCAACATCCTCTCCATTTCTATTTCTATCTCTGTTTCTAGACCCCCCGGGCTCTCATGCTGTTTCTGGTCGTCTCTGGTATCCGCCGAGATGAGCGAAAATTGATGCGAAAAACAGAGAAAATATTCATAATGAGCGGATTTATATTATTATTAAAATAAACATGACATTATCATTGAAAGTGGTTCACTAGTTTCACAGTTTTCGATTATTTTCACGCCTCATTTTTCGCAAAATGATGAAGTGGGTGACACATTATGCGTGTTTTTATTGAAAAAACGCCGCCGATAAAATTCTGAAACATTGAGATTGACACAAAGAATCAGAACAAAAATAAAAAAGATTAGTTTCCCTGAATTTTGTTTGAAATCAATTCCAACTTCACTGCATCACATTAAATTCGATTTGGATTGGCTCATTTAAATGCGAGCTTCACTGAATTGCATTTTATTCACACTAATTGACAATTCACCCCTACAAAAGTTGGCTTCACGGCATTGCATTTTGTTCGAATTAAATAAAAATGAGAATCCTTAAAATGTGTGCAATCTGGATCAATTAACATCCATTCCTAGTAGTATAGAATTCTTTTATCTTAGGTCCCTAAGGTGGTTAAATGGCATATAATTCTCTCCCAAATGGGTCACGTTCTCTGGCTCCCGAGACATATGTTGGCCCCATAATGGTGATAATAATAATAATTCAAATTCTGTAACCAGAAATCCCAAATAAAAGAATACGGATTCAATCAGAGAGAATCCTCTGAATGTGGATTCCAAAAAGATGGACTCTTAATGCGCCACTGTCCCAGTCAAGCCACTATATAATGGCCTTTTTTTCATTCAACCATTTAGCCTGATGATCCTGATGGCATCATGAAGACCAGAATGGTGGTCTGGGCGCCACTACTCCATCATTCTTATCATCCGATTCTGTTGTGGATGTTTTCGTGTTTGTTTGCTTGTTTGTCTTGTTTGCTAATTATCATCAATCAATTCGAGTTCTTGTTCTTGTCATCGTTTTTTCCTTCGAAAAAATAATGATCCTTAGCTCGTTCTGTCTTTTCAGAGTCTTTACCATATAAATGCTAATGAAACCAAAATTTTGGTTGCGAGTGTGTGTGTGTATGAAATTATAAGGACTTGTTGCAGAAACATTGTATTCATATTATGGCCAAAAAAATTACCATCAAAATGATTCTCACGAGAAGAACAGGAACAAAAGAAACATTCTAAAATAAGAATCAGCCACAAAAACCGTACGGTTCTACCGATTCTGGGTTTCCCGCTAGATTCTAGCATCCTTTTAGTTTGTCTTTCTTTTCGTCGTCTATTCGTGCCCAAGAGCCTACGCTTTTAGTTTCAATTTTATTTGTTTCATTCTTATATTTTTTTCTTGCCTGGTTGGTTAGCTTAATTCTTTCCCACTGTTCTTGGCCGCTCAGCCACATCCCGAAGATGCTGTCAACGTTCTTGCCCTTGTTGTTGTCGGTGTTTGGATATTTTTGGCAGCAATGCTGTCGCACTCATTTCCTAACTCATTTTCTTGCTTCATTTATAACGTTCCAGAAACAACAAGGAGAAAGACGTAGTTAGAAGCTAGGAAAAATGACGATAATAATAAAAACCCAGCTAAACAAACTAAACTAAATTCTCTTCTTTCGCTTTCTGTCTGTCTCTCTATCTCTCGTTGGTTGGTTGTTTGCGCGCTTCCTTGAATAACGAAAACAACAACAATAATAACCAGAATATTGGATAGGTGTTGGTGTGCAAACACACACACACACGCACACACGGGAACAAAGGCACTCCAGAATTCAGAAAGCAAAAGCACACATGATCGAAACGAATCGGACAGAAACCAGAATCCTGGAGCCTGTAGCAGCTGCTAGCAGTTTTGAACAAAACAGACATGCTTATGGTGGTTGACGTGCATCCCTTGGTTCCCTTTTTTCTTGGTTCCATTTCAGTAGTGATGTAGTGTGTCGGTGATCAAGTGTAATGCTTCCGATGGTTGGCGATCAATTCCTTTCCTTGCTTGGCTTCTCATCACTTCTGGATTCTGGCCGAACGAATTTCTTCTTAATTACATTTCTGGACTTCAACATTAAATTGCAGAATCGGTGTTGTTGGTGTTTTTATTAATTTAAATCTTTCAAGCAGGCGTGTCCAACATCTTTGCTAAACTTCATGAGGGCGTGTTTTTGGGTGGTAGATTCACAAGAATCTCTAGCTGTCCGACAAACTAAAGCAATCAACAATCTTCATCATCAATTTTGCAATTGATCAATTTGATACTAATCAAAACGATTCGATAAATTGGCACATTTAATTAATGTGTCGAGCCTCAAGAATCCTGGTACGCTAATCCATCAGGATATTGATTGTGTTGGATCCATCCCACACCACTTGATGATTCTGAATTTGTTGCCTTTTGTGATAAATCATTCAAATTTGCCGGATTCTTCAGGGATTTAATTTTCAAAATGAAGTCAATCATCGATACTATCGATTTCAAGTATCACCAACCAACGTTTCACAATTGAGCTGAATAAATCGATTAATCGATCCGAATCGAATTTCGAATCGAATCCAGATATAGGTAAGTGTGTGATTTGGGCGAGATTAATGGGCGATGCCAAAATAAGCTCCTCCTTTTATGTTCACCAACAAACTTGTGACAATGATGATGCTAATGATGTTGATGATGATGATGATGACCTGTTTTCCCGGACAATATACATTCATCTAAATTCATATCTAGAAATCATTATATCACGGGAATTCTATTCGAATTTGGCACTCCTTTGTTATCATTGGTCTTGGCGTCTAGGTTCTTGTCATTTTATTATGGAATTTTCTTTTCGGGCACTCCTCCATTGAGCCCAGGTTCTATTATATGTCCGGTGCATTTGTCTGTTCTTCATGATGTTGATAATAGTATAAGTAGTAGTATAATAATAATAACCATTGAACATTATGGCCCCTAATCGAGTTTCCCGGCAGAATCCTACATTCCCCCTTTCCCCCTCTCTCTTTCTCTCCATTTTTCTTCATTCATCTTCGGTCAATATACAGTACTATAGTGTGGTGGTGTACAGTGTGGTGTTCCACCCACCATGAAATTCTTTTGGTTAAATTATATTTCTGGACCGGGCGAAATTCTTGTTTCCAACATTTTGGGTTTCATTTTTCTGCAATCCAATATAAATTCTCTTGTGTGTGCAGAATATTTTTCATTTTGTTGTTCCCCGGGATTCTCGGACCATTGATTCTTGAAGTTCAAGCTTTTCTTGGATTTTTTGGACCGTGTTATGTAGCGAACGACGAAAAAAAAAACATACATACTTTTGCATTGCCTCGCGGGTCCCGGGATCTTTGCTCAAATGCTATCCGGTTCTCATCATTCGCTGTCGTTGCAAGCATTTTCTGAAAAATTTAATTTATTATTATTCATTCGGAACATTCGGAATCCGGATAAGGAAAATAAGTAGTAGAGGAGACAAACGACAAAATGAGATTGATTTTCGAAACACTTGAACCGTTCATAAATATCTTGAAGCAAGAGAAGAGGATGCTACAAGGCCGAAACGTAATTTGATTTATTAGATTTTCCATCACATTCATTCTGGGCTCGATAGGAAGAGAAAGAGCAAGGTCCTCTTAGAGTTTTGCTTTTGTTTGAAAATTATTTATCAGAACTTTTCCTAAAAATTTGGCTATTCACCAGGAAAAAAAATGGTTCCCCTGCCCTAAATTATTCCCCTATACCCTGGGATAATGTATGACGCCCAAACTATCTTCAGCAGAAACTATTCTATCATTATCATCATTATCGATGTTTGCTTGCTCCATAAAATTTAAACCTAATGGCCCGTGTGCGGTGGCCATGGTAACATTGATCAACAGAAAAATTGAATCGGAAATAAAGTTCAAGAATTCTAGACCCTATATTGGATCCTATATGAAACTGGTCCACACTGTCCTTGTTTCTGGTACCCGAAATGTTCCACAACAACATAATTGGACATTGGGACAAATTGTGCCTCTTATGATACGCCTTACAGTCCAGTTGAGCAGTTCAAGTATCTTGGCGTGGGTTTGGATTGAATGGAAATCAACGAGATATGATGAGATTTCTTCGGTCTCTCTCTCCTCTCTCTTTCTTATTCTTGTTGGTAATACTTTTTCCTATTTCAATTTCTATACCAGAATTCATCTTCATCTTTGGAATACTAATGTTAACCCACCATCCATATACTCGGCCAGAGGGGAAAGAAGCCACTCTGCTCAAGAATGATAATGTTATTCCTCTAGAATCGGTACAACTATTCGAACATCACCACCACCACCACCACAACCGTGCCCACACGTATCCAGAATCTTTTCACATTCATCAACACTTCCACACGCCCATATATTATTTTCTTTTCCAAAGATTCTTTTTACTCTTGATTTTTATTCGGTTGACGCCTGAATGTGAATCAATTTTCTCCCTTTGGTTTTTCTTTCAGTTCAGTTCTCATCCAGAATATACCAAAACAAAAATAACCAATCCAATCGATTGAAATCATAAAAGATCAAACGTGATTATCAAAACAGAAAGATTCTCTGTACTTTGTCGGACTTCAAAGGCATGCTGTTTATAGGTGATGAAAGACAAGGGGGATTGGCACATACGAATCTGGCATTTTGCTACCCCCAGACACTTTTGCTACATTTTTGCTACATTTTTGCTACACTTTTTGTTACATTTTCCATTTCCTTCCTTCCTTCCTTCCTAATTCATAGAAATCATCATCTTTGGTTGCTATTTTTGGCAATAAAGCTGTTTGGTCTCGAACATAGAAAACAAACATAGGTTGCAACATTTGAAGTGGAACCGCCCACATTGTAATAATGATCACAACAATGTGTGTGTGTGTGTGTGTGTGTGCGCGCATCTCTTTTGAGTATGGGCGTGTTTGTGCGTATATGGTCCATCACCACAAAATTGAGTTGTATCAAATTGTTTTTTGCCGTACGTGCCAATATGGGGCGTGATAGGTCCTTGTTCCTGGTTATTGGAAAAAAAATTGACATTTCAGCTTTCAAAAGCTTCCTCTTCCTCTTATTATTATTATTGCTACTCGTACTTTCTGGGTGAGAGAAGGACGCCAGTGACCAGAGAACTTGTACCGAAATAAAATGAAATTATTTCCAAAAATAAACAATAATTTTTCTTTCTCTCTTGATTCTTGCACCATTCTCCGGTACAAGGATTATTTGTCCTGGCTTATATTGGTTTAATGTTTGCTTTTTTTTCCAATTCTTTTGTAACCCCCTACTCGGGTTCTCTGAAAAAAGAGACCCACGCCTCAGACTGTAAAAAAAAGATGGTCGGTTCCCAAGAGACAGTGTTGACTTAAATTTTTCAAGTTGTTTCGGTTTTTTTCCAACACACGCCCGATGTTTGGCTGTAGATTTCGGGTTGTGGTGGCACAAAGTAAACAAAGAAATTGATTCTTGACAGATAAAATGATTGAATTCAATCGAATATGGATTGGCGACAGCGACCGCGTTGAGCAAATTTGCTTTTCGTAAAACCAACCCTCCTTCCCGCATCCATCCATGCTGGATTCTAATTAATTTTTTCAATTAGTTTTTGTGGATACACTATTCCCCGATGCACAGTGTGGGCTCTATATTTTCTGGGTGGGGATGGTTATTATAAATTTTTTTCCTGGCACCACCCACATCTAGGCCCACATCCAGGTCCACCAGAATCGATTGGCCATAATATTTTATATTTTTTTTCCTGCTGATTCTGGTGAATTCCAATGAGAGTCAAAACCAGGGTCCAGGCTCTAGGAGTGTGGTACGAAGCAAAAAGAAATCTAAAAATAAACTTTTATATTTTTCATCCTCTTCTGCTTCACTTCTTTGAATGTATGTTTAAGAAACCGAAGCGATTCAAACTTCGATTGGTTTCGGATATATTGATTGATCGAGTGAAACCCGAACATATCCGAAAGGAGCATAAGCACGACTTTTCGGAAGTTTTTTTTCTCCGAGTTTTTTTTTCGACTTTCACCACCATAATTTTTCACCAAGTCGGTGAAAAGTCCATAAAATAGTTTGCCATTAAAGGAGAGAATGTAGAGGAAAATTGATACTCGGCTTAAGTGCAAAACCAAGGCAGAATTTCCTGTTTGACACAACCAAAATACACCTATAAATTGATGTTCAAGTCCATCGAATCGGACAATCATCTCCAGCGTTCTTCACGGATATGGGAAAAAAGGAGAAAAGGTTCAGGAAATTTATAGTTACGAAAATAAGGGAAAAAAAGAGAGGAGCGAATCAGGTGAATACCTACAAGAACTTTTTGGACCATTTCCTATATCCGATCCGATCCAAGGATTTTCTGGTTCTGGTTTTTGTCGTTCTTTCAAGAGAGCAGTATTTTTGGAAACCAACGCGCTCAGATAAGTTTCCTAAACATCGACCTAGCACACATACGGATCATTGTGTTTGTTCTGGAAGCCAGATTCAAAGAATAAAGGCGTCCAAGCATGGTGATTATTAATTATGGATGAAGCGAGTAAGCAGCCGTTTCTTTTCCCAAAATTAGAAGAGAGAGAACAAAAAAAATGGATAAAAAAATGTTTGCAACAATATGGCGCCCATCGAAATCCTGACATTCCGGTGTAGAATCACGTCTAGAGAGCTAGAGCAAGAGGATTGATTGGCTTCGGCCGGAACGCGCTCAAATTTCTCCTAGGCTTTTGTTCGTTGGCTCGTCTAACAAATTGATTTTCTTCGATTTTTTCTATATTTGGTGGATCGCTCTAATTTCACCGCTTTCCTTTTTTCCCATCCCTGGCGTTCTTTTATTCAGTGCTCCAAGAACTGATTCTCATGATTAGGTTGAATGGAATCTAGGCAAAAATATTGTAGAATATTCTTTAGCATTTTCGCCCTTTTTTTCCAGTATGCATGTGAGGATTTTTGATTAAAACATTCTCGGTATTCATCATCAGTTTTCTGGGTTCCCTTGGTGAATTATTTGCATCCTAAGAAGTGATGATGATGTTCCATCACGCCCAGACAACCAACCAGAGATAGGGAATTCCTTAAGACGATTTCCATTTTGTTCATCATCATCCGCTCCATTCATCCATTTGTGGTAGCTGCTGGCAGAAAAAAGCTTTCTAGATGCTTTCCGTTGAAAATAATGGAAAAAAATCCTTCGCCAGAATCAAACTGGTTTTAATTGGCTAGGCCCGAAAAAAATAGAATATTGCTGTAAGCTCTTTGGAATATATGAATTTGGTGAAATTCCTTCATTTTCCATCGGTATTGCTGTGTGAAGGCCACTGCTCTGAGAAGCAATTTTTGTTCTCGGATTCATCCAGACATCCCGACACCCGGATTCTGTCATAATTTTTGAATGATGATGACCACATGATCATCTACCGACTGCAAGTGATGAAACCATCATCATCATCATCATCATTACCAGACAGACCTAGGGCCATGGTTTGATGATGATGATCTTGAAGACTATTATAGGGTTCCATCATCATCATACTTAATAGTAATAAATATTAATCAACAGCAACCTAGACACCAGCCACTATAAGCCATCATCCTCATCATCATGATGGCCAAGATCAGAGACGAGCAACCTTTTAAATCCACGGGTCTATTTGAATTTTAAAATTTTTTGCCTAGCCGGACCTAAAGCAGTGTAGGATTTCGACCTACGACGACATCTCTGAGCAGAGAAACAGAGATACAGTTTTGTCTCCTCCTTTTAGTGTGCCTGGTCAGCAAATCAAATCATCACATTGGACCAATCAGAGAGAGGAATACCCCTTCTTCTGCTGTTTATAGTGTGTCTAGTCATCTGGTCAAATCATCACATTGCACCAATCAGAGAGAGAGGACAACACCTTCTTCTGCTGTTTATAGTGCAGCTCGTCATCAGTTCAACTCATCACTCTTCACCAATCAGAGAGAGAAATATAGTGTCGTCTCCTGTTAAGAAATGCTTGGTGGGAGGTGCAAAAATGTTTGATGAACCGTACGCAGCCCATGGGCCGCGGGTTGCTCACCCCTGGAGCCCCAAGAGGATGTACCCTAAATTATGTGACGATGATGATAATTTCCAAGATTTTTTCATCCAAAATATCTATTTTTAGCTTCTATTTGGAATTAGATTTTTGGTGCTTTCTTTTGACGCCATTTTTTTCGGTATCCTGGCAGGCAAGGCTCTTCATGGTGGTTTTGCCTTGCCAAACCAACAAATTTGATTTGCTTAATGCTCATGGTTTTTTGTCAACTTTGTTTTCGGTTGTTGTTAGTGTTGCTGTTTTTCCGGATGGAGCCCGAAAAACGGAATCTTTTGAATTTTCGGCTTCTATCACGGCTCAGGACCAAGGGGAAAATGGCAAGGAAAAAACAATAAAATAATTGCAACCAGAGTCGGAGCATCCATTCAAGCCTCAATTGTTATCCTGGGTTTTGTGGCCTATTATCGGAATGGGCCTCTCGCACACACACCCGGACATTATAGTAATTTCAGTCCATTTACAATTTCCTCGCTTTCTCTCCCTCTCTTGTGTTAATACAAAGAGAAGTAAACCTAGTTGCTGGACAAACAACAACAGCATCCACGGCCATTTATAGACTCTGGGTTACACGGTATTTGGCTTGGGTTGACAATAAATGTAAAAAATTTATATTTGCATTTTTATTATGCCAAATTTTTGTCCTGTGTTCTCCCTGAAGGATTCATCTGTTCGACAGAATCCGGAGCAAATTGGTCGTTATTTTTTTTGTTGTTTCTGGTATAGTGATTCGATGTTTGCTTGTCAAAATTCAAGTCAAATATAAAGCTTTTGAAAAATGAAAAAAAAATAAAAGCTCAGAATTAACATTCGCCTAAATTTGAAGCTTTCCAGACATGTATTTGGCGCCCAACCTTTTCTCTTTTCGATTTTTTTTTGTTTTGAAACTTTTCTATCAGAAAATTTTCCTGAAAAATTTCCATATCCACCTCTTCATAGGAGATCAAATCAGAGTTTAAAATTTGAAGAAAATCTACATGTGTTGCTGATTTGTCCACAATTTTAGCCAATCAGCGAGGCTTCAAGGTCTTTTGCCTGGAGTTTTCTGGCTGATTGCTAGCCCTTTTCGGTAGAAGCATCCAATCAAAGCACAACAGCAAATGCACACACCGCTCCGCCCATATGCACGCACACTTTGATATGAATAAAACATGTAGTAAATTCAATGCAGGAAAGCCAACTTTTGTTTCAGCCCAGAAAAACTTTTTGTCAGCCAACAAACAGCGTTTTAACTCTTGAAATAACTCCCAGAATTAACCCCTCCAACGAAAAAAAATAGAAAGACAAAATGAACCAAACTTTTTTCCAGTAGTTTTCAAAACTTTTGCTTCTTCGCTATACTATTGTTTTTTTTTTCATTGTTTCAAACGTTAGCGATTGTTGGCGGCAAAATTGAATCAATCAAATTTTCGCAGGGGTTGATTCGTTCAAAAAAAGAAGCTCTTGCTTTCCATTGTAGTACTGCCAATGAGAAGCAGGGAGGTGTGGTGCGCAGATTATAAATAAAATTTTCGAAACCAAAAAAAAGCTTGTAATAATTAGGGAGAATTTTGGGGGCTGGGCTTGCGTGCCTTCTGATTGACGCCTTCAGAGATTTTTCTAGCTCTTTTTGTTCTAAAACGGTCAACCAATCATCGTCATCAACGTCATCATGGTCCACTCCCTTTCTTCTCCTCCCCTTTTTCGAAGCTATAAATACAGCAATTTAATGTCGAAAAATAAAAACTATATTTTTCTCGCTAGTGAACCACAATTCGATCGGAAACATTGACGATGACGATTCTGTGTAGAATAGCAATCGGACTTTTGTCTGTCGGTTTGTGTGTGTGTGTGTGTGTGTGTGGGTCCTTTTGTTTGTGCAACTTTCTACATCCGACCAAGCAAAAAAATAAACCAAAACCATAAACCAGAAACACGAAAAAAAATCAGCAAAAAAAACAAAACGAAAAACGCAAGCACACTAATCTCTTTTTTTTTGTCAGTTTTCCACTGATGCTTGTTATAATTCTTTCAGCCTGTCTATCTGTGTGTTTGGTTCATTATTCTGGGTTCTGTCTTTTTTTTCCTGGCGTTCAGTTTGATTGGTATTCAGTATTGGGGTGTGCTGTGGAGGGTGTGTCTTTGTTATTACTATAAATCGGGGATGAAAGCGCTGGAAGGAAGGGGGATGTGCCAGCTTGTGTCTGGCTGTCAGCGTGTGTTTGTGTTTTCCTTTTGTTTTTTTTTGCTGCTGTGCGTGGTAGCTATTTTTAACCATAGGAACCAGGAATGGAACCAAGAGCTGAGAAAAAATCGATTCCAAGTTTGAAATTTCGTTGAAAAACAAATAAAACAAAGTAAAAAAGAAAGAAATGAAGAATACAACTTACATGGGAAACAAGGAATTATCGATTGCAAAATGAAGAAAATTTAATTTCTTTTTTCTTGTGCCTTGAACGCAACATCTTCACTGGTCTGAATTCGGATTTCCGTGTTTCCGGTTGTTCCAAATCATACCTTAGGGTGTAGGCTGTAGGGTGTGAATTGTCTTGTCTACCGTTCTGGTGTCCATAACCCTTTCTGATTTCTGATGATACTCGTTCTAGAATTCTAAATTTTGGTCCATGATTTTGTGCCCGAATAGTTTTCGCTATTTTTTGAAAATCAATGCTGAAGGTGGAAATGTCAATGAAACATATCAAAACCACAACAACGAATGTTGTGACTGTAACAACCACAAGATTATTAACATCGATCTATTTGGTTGCAATGTTGAGCTATGCAGAAATCATCAATGGTTGGCCTCCACCTTCCCCGTTGGCCGTCCCATTTCAAGTCACACCTTCATGGCCTTTATCTTCAACCACCAATCATATTTCATCACCGGGACCTATACTACCGATGGCATTAGCATTGGCCACCGTGTCCATTTTGGATGATGATAGTTTGAATGATGATAGTAGAATATCACCAACCACCATCAGAACCACCATCACTAGTAGGACCAGGACCAAGACCAAGACAGCTTCAGTGAGTGGTCGAAAACATCGAACATATCCTAAACTAGTGCATTCTGCCGGACAGAATCAACGCTACCATAATACACATCAACAATCACAATATCCACAATACCCTGATTACAATGCTTATCACCCGAATCAAACACAATTTGAAGATAATTGGAACTCTTGGAATCGAGTGTTCAAATTGATTCTACTATCGTTTGTGTCCACAATCGGATCGATGGGTAACATATTCATCGTATCCGCTATCACAGTGATCGATGCTTTTCAAGTCCGTGGAAATTGTTTTCTTGTATCGTTGGCTTTCGGCCATTTACTGGTCACCATTCTGGTGTTGCCCGCTTCAGCCATCGAAATCATGGCCGACGTGGAACAAGAAGTATCAGAATCAATCTGCCATTTTCAATGGTTGATCACCATGGCTTGTTTGGAGGTCACGGTGCTATCATTTTTGTTCATGTCCATCGACAATTACTTTGGAATGAAATCTTTGATAGCCTATCATAATTGCTGTACTAAATGCAGAATATGTCTGCTACTATTATTGATCTGGACGATTGCATTCCTCGTACCATTCATGCAGCATTTGTTTAACTATGGTCCGGAATTCTGCAAACAAAAACGCCTATCGCTTAACTATCATCCTTATGTTGGCTATTCAGCCCCAGGTTTGTTTCTGGCCAATCAAGCTGAATCCCTTGATTCAGTTCCCATATTGATTTTGTTCATCTTGGATCATTGTAGGTTTCCTGATTATCTGTACAATAATCACGTTGGCCTATTTTATCAATTCGATATTTATGTATAAAAACTATAAAAAACAATTGGAATCCAAGCCGGAAGCAGCAAATTTCATCCTGACCGATGGATGCTTGCTAAAATCCAACATTATCGTATATTTAATCTCATTAGCCATGTGGCTTCCATTGGTATGTATCATTATTTGTTAGGTTTGGAGGTCAAAGACTGATCTATTTCCGGTTCGGTTCGGTTCGGTTTCATTCAAGCTTGTCACCATGGTTGTTGATTCGATCAATTCGGTACCAAAGGATTATATGGACACTGTTTGGTACATAGCAATATCGAATTCTTGTTCATTCAGCTATCTATATGCGGCGACCAATCGTGATTTTCGTGAAGCATTCAACAAGCTTTTCTATTATTGTTGCTGTAAATCCCATGTTACGTTCAGCCGTAAAGGTGCTGCCATACGAAGAACGGTGGCCAACGAATCCATTGGTCTAAGGGTGCACATCATACCCGGATTGAACATTTATGCTCAACGCAAGGATACCACACAAACATCATCGTACAGGACCGGAACGAGCGGCGGTGGTGGTGGTGGTGGATTTTCCGGACCAATGGGCGGAGGTGGATTCGGTGGACATTCATCTCATTATGGTACCGGTGGTGGATTCGGTGGCGGTTTTGGCGGAAAATCACACAAATCTTGCGAGCTTTAACATCTTTTTTCTTTTTTCGTTTTTTCGAAAAATGCATATTATCTCTGATTCTTATTTTGTTTTGGTTCCAAAAATGGAATGCGCCTACCGATGCGCCACCAAAGCATCAACGGCAAGCAAAAAAAAACAAGAGAAATTCCCTTTGGATTCTGGATTTGCGTTTGTACCGTCGACCTTATGAATTAAATATACCATTATTATGTCTTGATTTTATTTTGAAAAACAAAAACAATGATGATGAACCCAAAGAATCAAGAATCAAGCAATCAAGCTAGGGATGGAAAGGCAAAGGCAAATTCCAAATTGATTCTTGATTACGGTTTCCCCTTTTTGTTCCAAAGGATAATGTTGTCACAAACACGGTTGAAGCTTCCAAGCTTCACCTCCCTTCAGTCTCATTTGATAAAAACTAAAACTAAAGCGAGAAGCCAAAACTAGGTGCACAGCATAAAGCTGTATGAATTGAAGGGGAAGGCATTCAAAATACCAGATGTGAAAGAGCTTTAAATAATTCAAATTATTCTACCCTTTGTCGTCTTTATTGTTGCATCCATCCTTTCTTTTATTCGGTTTTTCAAACAGATTTCTTTCCAGGAATTTCTTTTGTTTGCTGGTGAAAAAAAATCTCAAGATCATTATTTTATAATTCACAATAAAAAACACACAAGTCACACCCATTCAAAATGAGCTATAAGGCTGGAAAGTAGAGCCTATAACAGTGTTGGTTATTGGCTTGCGCCATCCCATTCGCTTGCACAGGACGTTGCTGGGCTGCTGCGCGCATACATCTAATTTGATCAAGTTACAGCCCTCTCTCTCACATTTCGACCAATCAAACAAGACTATATTACTTTTTTTTATAGGGCCGGCCGATTTCGTTTGTAGGATGCCAGTTGTTCGCTAAAATTTTAAATGTTCGTCTATTTTTTTTAATGGAAAAAAAGTCCAAAAAAAAGGGAATTGAAATGATACAAAAAAACCAACAGATTTAAAAAGGAAACCATCCAGAGGAGGGTTTTTTTTCTAATTCTCCGCTGCTGTTTCTGGATTAATATCAAATTTCGAATAGATTTTAGCTAATCCACGTCGGCAATTTTCATAGATTGTCCTGTATTTTTCTTCTTCTTTGGTCAAAGTTAATGTTTGAAATGATTGAAGAATCATGGTGGTGGAGATTGCATTCTTCCACAAGTTGCTCATTTTTTCAACATGTTCCGCCTCCTCCTCCTCCTCATCATCACTTTGATTACGGCATTTTGTGTTGCAGAACTCAACGGAACTTTGGTGTTTAAGTTGTTCATGTAGCCGTGGAAAGAAATTACCCTTCTCATGCATATCCCAAGAGAGGATTTCTAACAATTTCTGATACAAGCGAACAATCAAATTTATCAATTTGTTCTTGTAGATTTCTACTTGAATGCTTGACTTTTTTGCATTCGTATGATCATCATCATGATAATATGATGGAATGTGGTTATTATAGGTGGTATCTGAAGAATGAACTAGTTCATTAAATTCTGGTATTCTTGTCATTCTCGTTATCAATGATGTTGATGGTATTTCTTTTTCTGGTTCGAAAACAAAATCCATCCAGTACTGAAAGGGTCTTAAACCATTTCGTGCCAAAAAACTAAGATCATCTTTGTGGTCGTACAAGAATTGAAAAAATTTACATAAATAATTCAAATTGTTCACCAATGTTGTTGCTAAATCATTATCCTCTAGGATGTCCACGAATATTGTATCCAAACAATTGGGCAGAATGTCCAGCATTTTTTGGTCTTTTATTATTACTTGCTGCAGATTTAGACGATGGTAATCATATTCGTCGTTTTTTTGATGATGACATTTCAAACCAAAATCCTGGTCGCTTTGTTGGTCCCGAACGTTGTACGAAACGAATATGAGCTGAGCGGATTTCAACAACAAATCATAGCTACCACCATAAACCAATCTACTATATGTGTAATAATGTTTGTGTAATTTATCCAATTTATCCTGGAGATTTTGGCTAGACGTAATCAACTTCTGACTTCCGGTCGTAGACATTACTTTGAAATCATCCTCATCAAAATATTCGGCCAGATGATTTGTCCAATGTCCCGTGGGCCTCTGTTTGTCCAACCAATTAGCCAATCTTTTGGCGATTCCTTGCCTTGGTTGCAAAGATTGAAATGGGATGGTTTCCGCTTCTGATTGTTGTCCGGATTCGTATGGACAATTTTTCAGATTCGTTAACTTTACCGAAATAGGATTTCTTTGTTGTAGACGATGTTGGTGGATCTTTTGGAAAATTCGTGCCATATTTTTACGAAATTTCCGTTCCGATCGTTTCATAATTTTTTGGTGATTTTTCAAAATCTTCTCGCTAGTGTTTGCGGGGCTTCTACCACAGGTTAAACATGTTTGATATTTATTGAACAACAGCGGACCAGGACAATTAGCGGTAAGATTACATCGCAACGCTAAACTTTGATGTTTGGCCACATCCATCAAGCACAGGTTACAGTGACAAAAGAAGCTATAGCTTTCCACCAAAATCGATTGTCTTTCTTCCAGACACACGGAATTATGAGGTCCATAGCTTATGGTCAATGGTTCGCCTGGTTGTATGATGCGCATAGTTTCCATTCTGATACCGTCCGAGTTGATCATCCAACCAGTGTTCGGCGAACAACTATGATTGAACATCGAAGCCACCAGACCAATGCAACTGGCCAACTTGTCCACATATGAATATTGTTTAATCGTCGTATCACCTTTCGGATTGCTATCGTTGTCTGTCGAGCATGGCAAAAAGATTGCATGACAGAAGCCATTGGTGCAAACCCGAGACAAACCACGAGTAACATGTTCTATTAATTGGCTAAACTCTTCTGGATCATTAACCACCGCCATCGGTATGATTCTTCGATAGAACAAGAAATAAATACTACGTATGGCCATGATCGTATGGAATGCTTCTCTTAAAAACGATGGTGATCTTCCATGATTATGCACTAATGAAACAAGTATGCTGCAGAATTTCTTCTTATCTTCTTCGGTCCATTCTTCCATGTTTTTTGGCCCTTCATTTAAACTATCTTGTTCGATATACCGATTCAACGGATCCAAACGATCACCATCATTGTGGTTGGTCGATCCAGGATCGATAGTGTTGGCATTTTTGGTTCTTTCGGTCATCTCTAATTCACATTGTTTCATAATTTCATAGCCAAAAATGCAATACTGGCGGAAAATGTGCCCAGGCGTAAAAGAGTGTTCACGATCCACCAAAAGCCGATATATTTTGCATTCATGTTTATGAAACAATTTCCAAGATGTTCGTGCACATTCATATGAACAATAGGATACTTCATCGCAACCATAACAAGGCCATTGTGTTACAATCTTTTCGCAACAATGGAAACAATATTGATGGATTTTCTGGTTGAACAAAGTCTTCATCAATGGCTGTTCGAACAGTACTAATTCTTTACCGCAAATCGTTTGATTGGCGACAAATTGTCGGCCATTTTTTCCATTATAATTTTTACAGAGCTGCAATTTTGGACTCAAATACAACTTGGATTTTGAACTGTATTCGGTGTTAGATCGGAAAAATCCATCCACTTTATCCAGGATGGCCAACAATGTTGGTATGTTCAATTGGGCAAAAACCTCGACCATTCCTTCTATGTTCGGCTGGACAATCTGGTCAATCTCCTCAACAATGTTAAACACTGCCAACCATTTTTGATGCAAATGTTTGATCACCTTGTCCACACTTATACCATCTTGGCCATCTTGGGTTTGCAGCATAATCGGTTTTAACAAATGAAATTTGAGCGTAACAATCAATGCTAGTGATTCAATCTCTTTGGTTAGATTATCGATCATCGTCTCTTGATCATAGAAATGTTTGATGATTGTGCTGGCATGTCCCAGATCACAATGGGCCTTGATAAATTCTTTTTGTTCTAAAAAAACCCTAGCCCGATCGGTGAATGTCATCATCAATCGAAACATTGAATGCCATTTGGACCAATCGAACGGTAAAGATAGAATGATTTGGTCCAAAATCATCAGGATTTCGCGCATATTAACTTGGTTGCTGATCACGGTCATATCGATGCTTTTCCCATTGCCAGCTACACCATTAGCGGTGGTTGTGATTTTGGCCATAATCCTATTAATATTTTGGAAAAGTTCTTTTACTCTAAGTAAGGATTTTCCATGATATCGTTCATATGCTCGACATTCTTTGAAAACTGTATTTCCGGTTTGTCTGATCAAACGATCATATTTTTGCACCAAATACTTGGAACGTTCACATGAATCGGTTATTGTTTGAAATGTTTCATCCTGGCAGATTTTCCAGGCAGATCGTATGGACGAACTTTGAGACATTGGATCACGTTTGGTGATGGTGATGTTGGTTGCAAAAGATTTAAAAATTGAAAATAAAATTTCCAACAATAATAAAATATGAACGAGAAACACAAAAAATTTTAATAATTTGACCAAGTATAGAAAATATTCGAGCAACAATTGGAAACGTTTTGAAAGTAATAAAAAACAAATTCTAACTCAAATTATTTTGAAGCAATTCTCTTGGTTTTTATCCAATTTCAGGGTCGATTGTTGACCCGGTTTTTCTTTCGATCCTATTCTAATTAAATTTGATCCAACCTTATTTTTTCCAAAATCTAACCAATCAAATTAATCAATCAACCAACGGTCCAATCAAAAGAGGCAACAAGAATTAATTCCAGGGATTAATCCAACACGATACGGTTTGTGCATTGTTGAAAAGTGTGCTGTACAATCAGGATTTTCTTGTCTTGTAGAAGATAACGAGCATAATGGTGATCATTCCGTCACCTAATGAAACTAGATCCATGCCACCGACGGTATTTAGGTGTTTTCATTGATGGCGTCGACACCATAGCCATCATAGCTTCAAACAGAAAAATGAGCAAAATAACCAAAAATTTCAGGCGACTATCTAGCCAGTTGTCCGGAATACCTTCGTTCATTTTAGCCGCTGCTAATGCTCAAACAACTCCAAATGTTCCGGGTCAGGTTCCACTGGGAAACCTGGCACAATCAATGTTTTTGAGAGCCAGAAGCAGTGTTAGCGGCCAGACCTTGGATCAAATTGCATTCAGAAGCCAGAAACGTCAATTAACTTGTAAGTTTTTCAAGGAACGGTGGGTAGGAATTGAAAAAAAAACGTTTTGCTTTAAAAGATCAGCCATCAGAAGAAGGAGCCAGCTCACAAGGGGAAGAAGATGAAACAATAAGAATGAAGAAAGCAAATGAAGCCATCAACGAACGTACGGTGCAATTCTTGTCCATCACTTATGGAATTTTGTTGATAATCACCGGTGCAATGTGTACGTTTTTCAATATAAATCAACCGAAAAATCATCTCAGAGATTTGTTCATGATCATCATATCAATCGTTGGCTTTATGCTGGTCGGATTCTTTCATTATGACATCAACAGGTATAGGCGTTGGGCGTTGAAAATCATCAAACCGATGATGGAAGAAGAACGACATCGACTTGGTCGCCGCAAAAGTCGAATCAGTTTAGACCACAATCCAATTGATGGTGATCCTCAAGACCACTCTTATTCAAGTAATAATGATGAAGATGAAGAAGATGATGAAGACGATCTTCCGCCCTACGATACAGTCTCAATGAACACGGCGGCAATTTTTGATTTTATTGATCAGAACAACGATCCTCCTTCCCCGCCAGTATCATTAGCTCCTCCCTCCATTAACTTTAACAGTAACAACGAACAACAGCAACAGCAACAAGCCACCGTCTCTTTCATATTCGACAATAAAACAAGCCAATCCCAATCGACACCATTCACACAGTCAACTGAACAAATAAGGATTGAGGCAAAGCTAAGCGTAAACAGTTACATTGGTCGTCAAACATTGTCAACATCAAAAGGCGTGGCCTATCGATATTTTCGAGGCAAACACGCTAATGATTTCTATTTGAAAATAGGAATGATTGGTAAGCAGGCGGAGCATTGATCGTAATGATCGTATTATATTACAATATAATACAGTACTATAACTACAACAATCATTTACATTGGTTTACGCCCTCGTACAGTGTTCTGCTTTGGCAGCATCCTACACATTGGTATTGATATAGTGAAACAATCGTACTATTACATACATCAAGACCTATATTGCCGAAACGGTACATTGATTTTGATGGAATCCGTTCAATTCGTGTTCAGCTTCTATCAGCTTTATGTGATTTTCCGTTATTCTAACGTAAGCCTTGCACTGACCTATGATTATTGACCGTTGATCTTTCCACCATCGACCAATGTATATAGATCATAATCAATCGTTACAAGAACTTGGCCCGGTTTGCGTTGATGCATCTGATGGGCACAGCCATTTCGTGCTGGTTGGACACCATAGTGGACGAGGCGATCAATGATTATGTTGAACTAAAATTATCGGTGAACAATACGGATGAAACAAATCCGATAAATTTGATCCATCATTGTAATGGAACAATGAACATGGATAGTCATGGATTGAATAATCACATAAATTATGTGGCAAATTGTTCCAAAACATCCATCCTCAGCAACGATTCGTTGAAAGCGTTCCCATATCTTTACCCGTTCACCATTGAATTCAATATAATTCTGGCTTCAATCTGGTACATGGTTTGGTCGAACATTGGCAAGGTCAAAGATGAATCGTTGTTTACCGAATCCTATCAGACGCGATTGATGCACAAATACCGTTTGGCCAATACTATCAGCAATGCGGATGATCATCATGATCAAGCAGACAATCATTCGGATATTTCTCGAAGATCCAGCCTACAGTTGACCATGGATTGTCACGCCAGCAACAAAGGCCTATTCTTTGGATTGGCCATTTTATTGATCATATTGATCACCATAATCATATTCTTCTCGACCATTCACAAAAGTGTTTCATTCCATTTCGGTGTGATCACCTACACCATGCAGCTATTGTTGCTGACATTTTCTTGCTTTTTTTGCATCCCCTTCGCCTATAAACGCATGCGTTGTTTGGATGTGGTGGCTCCACAACACCGGAACAATGCTTTCATGATGATGGAGGATATCCTGATATTGATTCCGATACCATTCTATTTTGTTCATTACGTAATATCGGCTGTGGCCAGCTTGCTAATTGGACAACAATCGGACTTTAATGATCTCATGTTGATAGGCATTGATATTCTGACCATTCTACAGGTGCTGATCCAATCACCGTTCATTGTGGACAACCTTCGGCGTTGTTGCAATGATCCGGAAATGCGTAGGAAAAAACCTGGCCGTCAACTGGTAACCTTGATACTAATATTGAACGTAACCCTTTGGATTTTGAACACGCTTGAACTGAAATCGGTCGAAGTGTTTCATGCATCGCATAGATATTTCGGTGAATTTTTCAGCATGATACTTTCGCATACCACATTGCCAATGATGTTGTTCTATCGTTTCCATTCGTCCGTTTGCCTTAGCAATATTTGGAAATATGCTTATGAAAAAGATGAATAACATTTTGGTTGATTACAAAAAAATGTGATGGTAAAACCTAGTGGTTCCGTGATTCCGTTTCCGCATTAATTTTTACAATTCTCGAAAAAAAAACTTTGAGAAATTGTTCATTATCATCAACATTTGTTTTCCTAAACGGAATTCTAGGCCAAACAGAATGATATTGTCAAATAGGTTAAATAGGTGTATCATTGAATGGGCGGATATATTCTGGCGTACAACAGGTGGTGAACGGAAAGTCGGTCAATGAAAGAGTACTTTTTAATATTGTTGTTCAAATGGTTGTCTATAGCTGACGGTTTGCGATCCATAACCAAATGGATCCATGGCTCCGCCGACCAAATTCAATGCTTGTAGGCCACAATGGCTGCTTTTAGCCACGGTCACCATCAACACGTTCAACATGTCCACCACTCTTTCCAGGTCGTATGTGGTGCACGGTTTTCGGGTCTGTCTGCGATCATTTTTGGGCCGCAACGGAGCCATAGCACGATTGCGGATCATTCCTAAGGCGCTAACCAATTGACAAGGATGGATACCAAGTTGGCCAGAAGACTGTTTTTGTGGCTGACTCGGTTGGAATAACTGGGGCTGATATTGTTGGAATAACTGAGGCTGAGGCTGAGGCTGGGGCTGATATTGCGGTCGATATTTTGGCCTGTAAGACGAATCATCATCATCATCATCGTAGCTGTTATAATTACCGCCACCATTACCGCCGTACCCACTATTTCCACCGTAGCCACCGTAGCCACTGTTTCCACCGTATCCGCCGCCGCCACCACCACCACCGTATTTGCCGTAGTTACTGCCACCTCCGTAACCGCCAGAACCGCTTGCTTTGGCGGCAAGTTCATTTTTGAAAAATCTGCCATTAGCAGCCACATCGTTATAAAAATGGAATCGTTTATCTTGATCTGTAAAGTTGCTCTCCTCTGGTTCCTCTGATCTCATTTCCATGGCCGATTCTGCTGTTGAGGCAGCAGCATCAGCAGCAGCAGCAGCAGCTGGATCTGCTTGATGGACAGCTTTGGTTTGTGGCTTGGAATCATTATCGGTGGCCAATGCCATTACCAAAACTATCAAAAGAATAATAATCAAAAGGTTCACACAACAAAATCGTTGCAGCAAAACTTACACGAAGCCAAAATGGCTGCGCATAGAATTGGTTTCATCTTTCAAGTTTGCTATGAACACGAACAAGAATCTGGATATTCCGGATTAAACTATGGACACTTGAACAAACTATGGATTTTGAAGGAACATCCTAACCTGACCACTAGCCTTTTATATCTTCGGCGTTTCGGTTTGTCCGGTGTGAATTTCGTGTCTTGAAATGTACACAAACCAATCGGTCATGATCATGACCGACAATTGTTCATGGATGATTTCCGTTATAATGATTGGTGTTACAAATATTTGTTGCAATCAACAGTTTCTTTTAAAAAGGGCCTGTGGTCCAAACCGTTAATTGGTGAATCGTACACGGTGGACACGTTTATTTTTTGAATTAACTCGACAAAGATCGATCGACCGGATGATTGGTCGAAATGTCAATCAATAACTCCTCCTCCTCCTTTTTTATTCTCCACCATTGGAACGAATCAACTCACCTGTTGTTATCGCCCATTGTTGGGTGCATGTAAAATTCAAATAGAACCTATGATAATTTTAAGTTTCATTAATATTCTGAAGGAAATCCAAAATGATTGCTGATTGATTTTAATAGTTTATTAATTTCTTTTTAAAAATTAAAGGTGTAAAAGAACAATTTAATCAATTCAATTCATGAAATGTCGTTTCGCCGGGAAAAGAAATTAATTTGTGTGTGTGTGTGAGTGTGAGTGATAAATATAAACATTTTATGTTCATCATCATCCTCCAGGCATATGTGGGTAATTTTTGGTCGAAAAAAATTTTGGTGGTCTCGTCCAATCCCAAACTACCTTAGCTTGGTTGGTTATTTTCAAGTTTTATTTGGTCTTGACTTTACCCGTTGATTTTGGTGAATGAAGATGGCTTGATTTGCCTGAATCATTGGCGGTGGTACGTTCAACATTGACATGTTGTTGATCGACTTCCGGCAAATCATCCACATCGGCATCCATGGATTTAAGCTTATTAGCTTGACTCCTTTCCAATGCATTCTTTTTCCTTCGGGCAATCTCTTGGGCACGTTCACGTATACGATGCAAATGGTATGTGATGAAATTCCACATCATCCATGCTTGTAGCAAACCGATAGAGGCCAAGCAAACGATTCTAAACAATGAAACACAAACAATAAATCAATTAGGATGTTCATGAACTTTTCATCGAATGGATTCTCACCTGATGAATGGTGTGTTGAAATTTCCTCGTACCAAATCGACCGCAACGATTGAGGTGGATGCAAGGCCATACCAAAAGGTCAACACCGATAGACTTATCGATAGGAAACGTACCAAAACAAAGATAACATTCCAAATATTGAATCTGAAAAACAGAATTTTTGAACAGGATTTTCTACTGCAAACTCGCGCAACTTACACATAACCGTATAGTTTCATCTTATTGGAAAAATACAACAATCTTGATAAATGGAAAAGCAATTCCGACGTGTAATGGATCATCGAAAGGCATATTGCGATCCGGGTGAAACTGGTAAAAAACAATTTTAAAAATAAAATTCTCGATTTTTTCTAAAAAATCCATGCCAACCACTTACTTGCAATAATAGGCAATGACGAACAGGGCCAAATACAGTGCTGAATAGCTGGCACGTTGAACAATCTCATCACGTTTGACCTTTTGAAAATAAAGCTCTGGAAATGCATGCAGCCAATAGGCGATTTGAACAATAAAATAATATTTGGTCATATATGGCATTTCAACATGTTTTTCCGGATAATCCGACCACAAACGTGATAATGCAAACAGATAGCCTTCACGGCGGAATATTTCCGCTGCCCATAATATGGAAATTAAATAGAACACCAATAATTGGCCACTTTCATTAAATTTTGAATGTTTTGTTTTGGAAAGATGAAGTTTTCTGGTGATTTTCTAGGATTTTAAAGACAAAATAAAAGTCAACAAATCATTAACTAAAAAATCTTGGAACTTACATCAACAAAATATTCTTGTACAACAGCATGTATCACAATGCTGATCATCAAGTAAAAAAATATAACACACAAATCTTTTGGTCCACTGGAATATTGCGTATGAAGATTGCCAACAGCTGAAAGAAACGATAGAAACCGATCGTTGATTAAAAATCAAATTTGACCAGAATAATTTGACCAGAAACAAACCTTCTGTTGTATTATGTTGTAATGCAACAAAATAAGCCGCATATGGTGATGTGGCTTGAAACAATAATGAAACAACAATTATCATGGCAACGCACGATATAATATCCGCATGATTTTGAATGAAAAATTCATTGGAAAATATTGGCGGCGATTTGGTGGGACCGGTTCTACGTTTAATTGCCATTTTTTTTGAACAAATTCACCTCTCTTAGGTCTATGATTTCGAGGAAAAAATGTTTAGGTTACGGATTGGATAATCCAGAAGGCAAAAATTTTTCAAAATGTGCTCACCTTTTATCGTAACAGACACGACGGTGATATAATAATGAATGCGTGGAGAAAAATATCAAATCAAATCAAAAAAAAAAAAAGAAGAATGTTGACGTGTATCGCTTTTGATAGATTGATGTGTGCCTCCACCAGCACCACCACCACCACAACAATATATCTCTTCACTTTTTTTTTCTCTTTTATTCCGACTTTTACCTCGGATTGATGAGAGAGATTGTTAATAAAATTTTGGCGATTATTTTTAAATAATTCGAAGAAAAAAATATCTCAGGATCTTCAATGAGGAGAAAGAAGGGAAACCCACAAGAGTCTCGTTGATAAAGACGGTGAATGAATTGTTTTCAATTAGGATTTTTTTTGTTGGTTGGTGCTAGACGAAGCCGTCTTGGAATGTGTCTGCATGAAGGTGTGTGGTGGACACGTCAAACAGACATCGTCAGCAGCAACACTTTCATCAGCATCATCATCATCATCGTCCCTTGCAGCAGCAGCAGCAGCACCAATAACCGGCTGAAGAAATTGGTGGCGCAAAACTGTAGCAGCATTGGTAGAAGCAGCAGCAGCAGCAGGGCAAACAGGTCTTGAGAAATGAAGATTTTTTTTTGTGTTGTTGAAGAAAGCACATGCGTGTTTTGGTTTTTTTTTCAATTTTTCACCGATGATGAAATATTACACTATCCAAATTTCTAATTGTGATCACAATTTAACCCTTCACTTCAGCGGTTCTGGATCGATCAGAATCATGAGGTAGAGGGTCTGAAAAATTCTGGAAAACAAAACGGAAAAATTGTAAATATTATTTTAAAATTCCAGAGCAAAACTTAGCCCTTTTTTCAAAACAAAACGGCTATGTTGACCGTCCAGGATTGTTGAGTGGAAACGGTCGTCATGCAATGGCAAATGCATTATTGTTGATATTGTCCGTTGATTATGGCCACCAGTATTACGTTTTTGGCGCCTTTTTCTTCGCTTGGTTTTTTGTATTTTGCTGCCTTTTTGGTGTGGCTTACATGAGAACCAACTTTTGGCGGGCAATACTCTCAGTTTCTCACAACCACCGAAAGCTTATAAAAACTTGGCACAACCGTCTGTGAAATCATCATTTCATCATCACTTGTGTTGAAAATTTTCGAAATAATACAATAGTTTTTCTTAAAACTAACTTAATTTACCTTATTATTCATCCTGTTTTGAATTTATATTTTTTGAAACTCAACCACTACCATATTCTTTGATGATCAAATGGCTCCAGTAGTGAATTCGAAACCAACCAATGTTGTTGATCAACCAACAAATGGCGATGATGAAATACAGGTGGAGGAAATTGCGAAAAAATTGATCATCTCTGGACAACAAATTCAAAAACAAACAAACAACGCTCAAATCAAATCCACTGAAACCGAATCATCAACCACTCATGTTCAAGATGATACTGATGATAGTGAAGAAGATGAGGAACCATTGTTGAAGGAGAATCCGAATCGTTTTGTTCTATTTCCAATTCAATATCATGAAATCTGGCGTATGTACAAACAAGCTGAAGCTTCATTTTGGACCGTCGAAGAAGTTGATCTAAGTCGTGACCTGGTGCATTGGAATTCATTGAATGATAATGAGAAACATTTCATTTCACATGTTTTGGCTTTTTTTGCTGCAAGTGATGGTATCGTGAATGAAAATTTGGCTGAACGTTTCATACGCGAGGTACAAATTCCGGAAGCACGTTGTTTTTATGGATTCCAAATTGCTATCGAAAACATTCACTCGGAAATGTATTCATTGTTGATCAACACCTATATCAATGATGGTGTTCAACGTGATTTTCTATTCAATGCCATACGTACATTGCCGTGTGTGGAGAAAAAGGCTAAATGGGCTATCAAATGGACCCAAGATGATTCGGTTACGTTCGCTGAACGTCTAATTGCTTACGCCTCGGTGGAAGGAATCTTCTTTTCTGGATCGTTTGCTGCCATTTTTTGGCTGAAAAAACGTGGCCTTATGCCCGGTTTGACTTTCAGCAATGAACTGATCTCCAGAGATGAAGGACTTCATTGTGATTTTGCTTGTTTGCTGTTCCAACATCTTCACAAACGTCCTTCAGAGGAAAGAATTTTGTCGATTATCGAAGAAGCTGTCACTATTGAACAAGAATTCCTTACTGATGCACTACCAGTTTCATTGATTGGTATGAACGAAAAATTGATGAAAGAATACATTGAATTCTGTGCCGATCGTTTGCTGATGGAATTGGATTGCCCAAAACATTACAACACACCTAATCCGTTTGATTTCATGGAACAAATATCGTTGGAAGGTAAATCGAATTTTTTCGAAAAACGTGTGGCAGAATATCAAAAAAGCGGTGTTATGTCTAAACGAGAAGATCATGTGTTTGTGACCGATGCTGATTTCTAAACTAAAACATCAATGACCGAACCATCTTTTTGTAATTCTGACAATTATTTGATTGACTTATTGATTGTATCACTTTGATGACCAACCTTTTTTGACAAAAAGATCAAAAAATACATGAATTGAATTAATTAGTTAACACAAAGACAATAAAAACGATGAATTTGGCTTTTGTAAGCCTTCGAAAAAAAGATGAATTCAAATTTTTTATTTGGCAAAAGTAAATGAAAAAATTTGCTTGATTTGTAAAGATTATTGTGCTATAAGGAGAAAAAAAATACGAATTTCAAATTCAAAATTATCAAAATCGACAAAACTAAATCGGAAATCTGAACACGGTGGTTTTCATTGATGGCAACTCTGAAGACCGTTGCTGTGCCCATGATTGTACCATTGAAGACACTAATGATGGTCCACTGGACGATGATGATGATGATGTGGAAGATTTCGCCGACCTCAATGTTGAATTGCCCCCGGACGACGAAGAATTCATCGTTGCCTTCGTTGATTGATCACCACCGCTTCTTTGGATCTTCGAAAACATCGTTGGCATCGTTTCGTTTCTATCACTGATGATCTTCATCAATGATTTGGTTCCATTGATCTCCTTTTGCTTAGCCCCTTTTCCATTGTCCAACAAGGATCCAGCCTTGGTCACCAGGTGTACGTTGATCATGGTGGAATTGTACGGCGGTATCGTTATCGATAGTTGTTGAGGGCGTCTGGTGGGTGTTACCAACGATTTACGATTTCTGGTGTTCATTTGGCGGGATCGGTGGAAGTATTCATTGCTACCAAGGCTCACATTGTTCGAGGTTGAACCGGTATCGATTTCATTCAAGCTATTCCTTTCAGGGTTAATCATCAATATTTCGGTGGCGAAACGTTTTTCCGCTTCCATTTGAGCACGAGATGTTGCCTCCAAAGCTTTAAGTTTAGGATGAAACAGAAATCAGGAAAACTTTCAACATATGAACACTGTGCAAAACCTACCAAGCTTTAGCTCTGCTTCCGGATCCTGTATGCGGATCACTGGTGGGCCCACGTAAAAATCCCCTCCAATATGTTCCAATGGATATGGATGATACGGAATGATCTGTTCGGAACCGGATTCGATTTTCGGCATTGAGTTACCACCACCAATATGGTTATCATTGGATGTTGGTGATGGTGTTGCACCGGCAAACTGTGGCCGTAGTTTGCCTAATTTCAACCGTTTTCGAAGACCTTGATGTTTGACCACGTTCGAAGATTCCTCACCTTCCAAATCACCATTATTATTGCTGTCATCGGTCGTTGATTGGGTCAATGATTGGCCTAATCGTGAAAGGATCCAGGTCAAATCCCTGCGATCATTGTTCTGACTGGTGGCATCCAATGTTTGCCCTATAAATGAATCAAACAATGGAAATTGATGCTCCGGGGGCGATGGATATTGTCTATCATGATCATTATTATAGGACATCAACAATGGATTATAGGTTTGTTCGGAGCTTCCGGCGTTCGCGGTGGAGGGAGCTTCGGAATTATGATAAAAATACTGAAAATGAGGAGTAGGAACATTGTATTGATACAATGGCAAAGGTGTGGCGGGACTGGATTGCTGTGCCGATACCGCTGGAACCGATGTTGGGTAATTATTAGACTCTGACGATAATTCTGTCGATCTGCTTGATTGCATCACCCAGGAAGAGGGGCTAAGATTAAATGAAAGAAACAGTCGAATTGTTAGAATAACATCGATATAATCGATACTTACTAAAAAACCGGAACATAAAAATGTCCATCATATCCAGTCATAGGACGGCCCAATATTATGCCTAAAGGTGGGGCCGAAGCAGAAGGGCTTGTAGTTGAAGGAATGCCAACAGTGCCATCTGGTGATGTTTGTTGATAATAACCAGAATTCGAATCATCATTAGCTGTAGCAACAACTTGTTGCTGTGTTTCTGGTACATTTGGTTCGCTGGGATTTTGGACTGGATACGGAGCAGCCATTGTCGCTACATTTCCGGCAGGCATCGGTAAAAGATCATCTTGTTCGGATGAGGATTCTGGCTGTGATTGTGATTGTTGCTGCTGTTGCTGCGACATCATATGATGTCCATGTTGATGATCATTGGATGCCATCATCATCATGGTCGGAGATTGGACCATCCCTGGATGTCCCGGAACCGGAAACATCCCTGGTGGCTGACTGCTTGAAGTTTGTGGCTGCGGCTGATGCTGTTGAGGAGCTAATGAGTAAAGATTGGGGTGGTTCAAGATCATCATTGGTTGTGGCTGTGGTGGGAGTGACTGTGCTAACGATGGCATTGTTGGCGGTGATTGAATCATCGTTGGATATCTTATGGTGGGTGTGCGTATCATTGGACCGGTAACCATCGATCCGATGGCACCGTTGGCCGGCGTGTTGGCGCCCAACGGTGAATAAACATTCTGGTTTGGATGGAATTGATTATTTTGATAATCAAATTGTGGATAATAGAAATATCTGGTTGGCTCGGATTCTTGTTGGTTCATCCAATCAGCTATCAACTGTTGCTGTTGTTGTTGTTGCTCATGCGCGAACTGATGATGTTGTTGTAGCAATGATTTTCGGATGGACCAATCAAATCGTTTGGTTGGATTCAAGCCAGTCTTCTCGTTTTTGATGGTGCTTAAACGTATTGATTGTAAAAGATTTCTGATCGGATTCTTTCGATTCGTTCTATTCATATTATGATTGTGAATATGATTTTGTTGATTGGACAATATCAACGAGGAGGTAATGTTAGGCGTGGCCAAGTTTGAGGAAAAGGCGGAGCTAACGGCTGGACTTGATATGATGATGGCCACTATGGACGACCAGAACAGCATCATTGAATGCAGACGCCTTGCGGCAGCCATTTTGATCTTCATTCTTGGCCAACGGAACATCGACATCATGATTGGCTGGTCGAAAATCAATCGAAGATCAAAGTTTACTTTTGTTCAAAATTTAATTTTGGCCGCACAGAAAGAAAATGTAAATCTTTTGAAAAATTTTCACACACACACACGCACTCTGGACAAGCAACCGGGACCAGTGTTGGTCAGTGTTGTTTCACACGCAAGCATCAATCAAAAAATGAAAAAAAAGTCTTCAAGCCCGTCAAAGTTCTGGCTGTGATTTTTAGCGAATGTACGAATGTTCGTACCAAAACACCGATCGATGTGTGAAACAATCGAAAAAATATTTCAAGTTACCAAACAAGAGAGAAACGAGAGACAAACACAAGTGCATACAACCTCCGGTTTTAGGTTAACCTACGCCGAGAACAAAATAGGAACCAAATAACTGTGTTCTCGATGAATTGGTTTCGATGATACAACGTGAATGTGGTGAAGAAGAACAAAAGAAACGAAATATTCAAGAGAGTGCGAGAGAGAGAGAGAGAGAAAGCCACCAACCAAGGTGGTGCAAGAGATTTTTTTCTTGTTGAAAAGAAAATGAAAATCAAAATCGAAAAAAAAAGTAAAATACCAAGATGTCTGGTGGATGCGGCGACGGATGAACCAAATTACTACAACAGCAGCAACAACAACAATAAGCAGCTAGATCAAGGGGATTAAAAGGATGTTGATGATGGTTTTTTTGGATTGTTATTTAGAATAATGATTATGATGATGATGTTGTTGTTGTCGTCGTTGTTGTTGTTGATTAAGATGATCGAGCTCGGGAGAGAAAAAGATTGATTATGGTTGGTTGATGCGGCTTGCGGATGGTTGAATCATGCCAATCTAACCACGATTACTTTGGATTGGATTGGCTTTTGTTTAGCCGCCGGTCGTAAGGGTTGGCCAACGATAATGATTTTATCGTTGATGATTATGGTGATGATGTTGGTGATTCTAAAAATGATCGTCTTCCACAAATCCAAATCCAAAATCGTTTTGGGTTTATTTTTTTTAATTTTAATTTATTTTTTATTTTTTTGGTAAAACTAAAATACACGCGAGAGAGAGCGAGAGAGAGAGAGAGAGTAGGATTAAGCAGCCCGAGGACAAATAATCCACGACGATTGTCCGGCTACAATCGTTGGATGATGATGATCACAAAAACAACAATGTCGATTGTTGTTTTGACGTGGATTTACTTGAAGCACTTGGATTATTCAGCTACCACCATTCCGATTGTGCTTGGTTTTTCAGATGGAAATTTTTTTTTTGGTTTGTTGGTCGATTTCGTTTCATTTCAGTTTCAGTAGTCCGGCTCGTAGACTGGTAGCATAGCTCTCACCTTTTTTTTTCTAGTGCACTTGTTGCTCGGTTCACCATTTCTCTATTATTGGAACCAATTCAGTCATCCATTGAATTTGTTCGTTTTTCTTCGGAAAATTGAAATGGAAAAAAAAGACGAAACAAACAAACGAAGACAAAATTGAAATGGTTCGCGAAATGTGAAAGACCCAGAGCAAGAGCGAGAGCGAACGAGAGAGAAACCTTTGAAATATTTTACATCTTTGGCCACATCTCAACTATCATTTTTTTCTGGACCTTTTGCTTTGTACCACCAATACGCAATCATCACCATTATCATCATCGGTCCACGTTTGACTTTTCATGGTTCAGCTTTGGAAAGAGATTGAAACCGAGAAAACCTTGTTCGATGATCGACGGATCGTGATACACTTAGCCAGCCAAGTTTAATTATCGTTGGCCATCATCATCATTATTGTTGATGATGATGATACCTAGCTGTTTTAGGTTGTCCATCTTTTGTGTCAGATTGAAGGTGACCACATTAGCGCCCCACCTGACCGCCCTGAACAGTTATAGCTACCGGAATGATTGATCCGGGAT
>JAOZJS010001215.1:0-12892 GCA_025882695.1 Amerodectes protonotaria | reverse complement strand
TTTTCGCTAGGCTTTTTTCCACTGCTGCTGCTGTGTATATCTCAATTATCAGATTATTTAACTATTGGCGCTTTGGGATGATGGGATCTCTCTCTCTCTGGCATGTTCAGCCAATGATTACCAAGGGAAGGGAAGCTGAGATTGGCTGAAAACTTTAAATGGCTGCTTACAACCAGCGAAGCACCGGGAAGAGCTGTTCAAAGACAACGACTACG
Source organism: Amerodectes protonotaria (assembly GCA_025882695.1). Classification (NCBI taxonomy): domain Eukaryota; kingdom Metazoa; phylum Arthropoda; class Arachnida; order Sarcoptiformes; family Proctophyllodidae; genus Amerodectes; species Amerodectes protonotaria. Next base: position 12,677 of record JAOZJS010001215.1, on the reverse strand, counting down.
ATGGACCCACCCAGCGAGAGGCAGGCAGAGTACTAGAGGAGTGTTAGAGTGAGGAACGAAACCAAAAAAAAACTAATCGAAAATCGTCCCTTTCCCTGCCTTTTTCCCCTCCCACATTTTTTTTTGCTTTACACATTCAAGCAGCAATTGGATGCACACACACACATACAGGGTGAGCCAAAACTGATTGAATCGTTTATTGGCCTAGCCTAAAAACACAAACAAAATACACTGGCGCCCTTGTAACGGACACAACGGACACAACAAGTCCATGGTTGTAATATGGACCAATGGAACAACAAGGGATATTACTACAACAACGAAACGATGATAATAGTTGTTGTAGTAATAATAGTAAAAAATCCAATCCAACAATTTATATTGCTACTAGAGCGGGCCCCCAGACTGCCAATCCGAAACGAACAATCGATATTTCTCTCTTGGATGGATTCTCTCTTCGGGATCCCAAGTTCGGGATACTGTTTTTGTGGAACCAAGTCTGTTGGAACACGCGATTCGTGTGATTGCAATTAATGGATTTTAATTGTTTCACAGATTGGATTTTAGGATCAGGCACCAACGTTGTTTTCCACGACCAATGAACAACAAAGAACAATAGGAAATAGGAAATGGAATTAGCGGAAACAGTAGACTTGATAATAAGGATTCTGGATAAGAAGAATCCTTCAGGATAATGATAATAATAATAATAAGGATCGGATAAGACTAATTAATTAAATATAGATCGAATTTTGGTCAAATGAAGAGCGAGAGAGCGAGCGAGGGAACGAGAGAGTCTATTTGGTGGTATCTTTCTTTTATTATGGGCGCCATGATTTTGTTTTCTCGGAATCCGAAAAAAATGTGTCTCGCGGGAAATTGTGTGTGTGTGTGTTTGGCCATCATTAACGTTGTCCTTCAACTTTGGAACTTTCTTTTCTAGTTTTCGTTTCTTTTCTTTACTTTTTGTTTGGCTCCTTGTTATTATTATTATTATTATTGTCCAGTTCCAAGGAAGATGCCAACCACCACCATCACCGCAGCATCTTCCAAGAAGAAGAAGAAGCTAATTAAACCAATCAAAATGAAACGGAAAAAAAGAGGAGAGATTCATTCATTCATTCATTCATTCATTTATGGTCAACCAAGGACCACACATTTTGGGAACTTTGGGAGCCATTTTGGAGCCAGTGGATCTTCAAGATTGGCTCCAAAGAAAAATCATCACCATCATCATCGATGGTCATCTTTCATTTGGAATCCAAATTAAACTGGAACTAGTTTGGAGCATTTTTTTTATTTGCCCTGAACGGAGATGATGGAACGAATGTCGGATATTTATGAAAATTTTTTTCGCGGGTAAATTGGTCTACCCGGTCTCGCTCTTGTTTCCCGCCAAAACGGTAATTTCATTGGTGGTCGTTTTGAATAAAAATTACGGCCGTTCTCTTGCTTTCCCGGCCGTTTTCCCGGCGTTTGTGTGTGTGTGGGTCAGAGTGTGAGGGCAGCCAATCGCCAACTTGATTATTATCATCACCATCAAGAAGTTTATGATGGCCGCGCTATTTTCAATCCGCTATCCTCATCCAGGATCCCACCTATATATTATATTAGCATGGCCATTATGGATTGAATTAAACATGTTTTTTGTTTTTCGCTGATATTTCTCGAGCGAAGAACGAGAAGAAAAATTTTCAATTCAAAATGTTTTTCGAAATGTTCGGGCTTGAATATTTTTGGCTTTGCTTGAGGATGATTTATATTATTGGCCACCACCGCCACCATCATCATCATATATTCAGACTCGGCAGTTCATAATGCTAGATGCTAGGGCTCGTTAAGGATTAGAGCAAGCAAGAGAGAGAGATAGGGATAGACAGAGAGAGAGTTAAGATATGCTTCCGTTCGCATTTTCCAGGATCCACATTAGTTTTAATGTGTGACGCCACGGGAATTTGGAAATTTGGATCCAGAACACACAGAGAGAGAGAGAGAGAGAGAGAAAAGTTTTAAAAACTTGGCGAGTCAACAACAACCAACCGACCAACTGGGAGCGAGAGAGAGAGACCAGGATCCACAAACTGGTGTGGTGGATCCTAAACATGATGATGATGGTGGACCAACCGATCCGAATGATAATCCCCAAAAGACCTTAAAATAAAATGATATGGTCATGTTGGGAGCCAGCCATCTAGCCAGATAGTCAGTCAGTCATTTGAAGATGCAACAACAACAACAACAACAACAACAACAATTTGGATTCTGGATCCTGGAAATGATACGCAAACTATATTGGATCTTTAGGCGCCAAAAAATGTTTTCAATGTTGGCGGAACTTTTTTTGCCATTATGATTATGATTACGATGATTCTTATTCTTATTGTCTCAATCGTTGTCTTGTGCTGTGTTTGCCTTTGTTTGAATATTGGTTATTTATGCTAATTCTTTGTTTGTTCCGTTATAAATTTCTATCCGTGGAAAAATCCAGGCGCGAGAGCAAACGAGAGATAGAGATCCCGTTTTCTGAGGGCGCCACACAGATAAAACCCCATAGCCAAGAGGGAGAGAGAGAGAATCCCCAGGATCCGCTTGGACTACTGCTAATGCTAATATGTGCTCCCACTGACGATGACGATGATGATGATGATGATGACGATCCTCGCCGATCGCTCGAGCGTTGGAGTGTAATTAAAATGTTAGAATCAAGCCAACCGAATGAAAACGATAGAAGAAGAGAGAGAAGGAGAGAGAGGAAACCCAAGAGGATACTGTAGGCCAGGCGTGAACAACCAGCGGCCCGCGCATCAAACCAACATTTTTGGTGCGGCCCACCAAGTGCACCAAGTATGAAGACGTACACGTCTAAGGAGACGAAACTAGCATTCCTCTCGCTCTGATTGGTCCACCGGTGATGATTTGACCTGATGACGAGACACACACTATAACACAATGATGTGAAGCGATCAGCTTTAATCAGTACAGTACCAGTGTCTGTGCATGCATGTTGACGCGCCTATAACAACCGTTCTCCCCACTCTGATTGGTTCACCAGTGATGATTTGACCTGATGACAAGGCGCACTATAAACAGTAGAAGAAGGTGTATTCCTCTCTCGCTGATTGGTCCACCAGTGATGATTCGGCCTTGATGACGCGCTGCACTATAAACAAGAGAACAGAAGAAGAAGGCGGGGTATTTCCCATTGTCTTCCTGTGTGTCGTTCATAGATGTCGTATCGAATTTTTTTTTGAAAATTTGAAATTGGCCCATTCATTTGGAAAAAAACGGTTGCCCACCACTGCGCGCTAGACATTGGGATGTTCCCGAAATGGAATTCCTTCCACTATTGTCCACACGATTCTAGTAATGGGAAATTGATCAGAAAAATAAAGTTCTTGACTTTGTTCCCCCCGACCCTGCCCCTGCCCTGCCACCCCCACCCCACAGGATCTTCTCTCTCTGTGTCTCTCTGGTATGGTATTTGGACCAACCAATCCCAGGGTCATCTGCCCGAGTACAATAAGAGGAGAGAGAGCGAGAGAGTAACATTGCGGAAACCAATGGTCAGCTTGTGTGTGTGTGTGCGGTCAGTTTTTAATATGCTTAATACGATGGAAACCGAACGACGACCTCAGCGATCCAGCAAAGGAATCCAGATTCTGGGGCCCAGAATAATACCAAATACTAATACTAATAATAATGAGGATTCCGTTTCGATGGTGGCTGGCTGGCTGTCTAACTGTTTATGAATTTAGCTCACGTATCTCGTACATCTTTTCTATCTTTTTCTATCTATTTGAAATTTTCGCCGAGGATCTCCACCAAAAACTATCTCTTACATTTTCATTTAGCACATATTTATCATTCTAATTTTTTTTTGGGGCCGACCGTAGAACGTTCGGTTGGACTGGAGTAACCAATTTTGTTGGGATTCAGTTCGGTTGGTCGAATCGTATATGAACGAACGGTGGTTCAACCATCCGAGAGGAAGACGAAGAAGAGAAGAAGAATCAATCTGCTTGCTTGATTTTGCTTGCTTGCTTAATTGTTAGACAATTAATCGATCTGAAGCGATCGAGCTTCAATTATCGATTGCCATCACCATCACCATCATCATCAAGCGATCGGCCTTTTATGGCCCGACAAATAATAATGATACTAATAATAATTCATGTTGTTGTTGTTGCTGCATGTTAAAATTGTTTCGGTTTTCCATTATATTTCTCCTATTTTGGAGCGTTTTTCATTATTCTTCTTCTTCACCATCAACAATATAATTAGCCATCGGGCTAAGATGTGGAACATAATAATCATAATCATAATCATTTAGCGCGCGCGCTTAAAACTAAAACTGATCTCTCTCTCTCTCTCTCCCTTAAACTGATTGGATCATAAATCAATATCATTGCACCGTGGCCATTGGTGGACCAAAATGGACATGATATCCATGATATGATTTTGGCAGACATCGAACATCGAACATGGCGAAAACCAGAAACCGAATTCAAGATTGAAAAGCGTTAATTATATGCACAATTATGAATATTTTTGATTAATCGATGTTTCGTGTGTGTAGTCTGGCTGGTTCAAGACATTGTACCAAAAGGTGAAAGGTGAAAGGTAAAATCGGGAAAATAATGGCGAAAAAAATTTTCAAAACTTACAAGCAACTTCCAATGTTGCATTGCGGCTTTTAGCTTTACCAACAGCATTTTTGGCCACACAATAATAAGTACCAATATCACTGTTTTCGCCTTTTTTGGCCTTCACGGTCAAGAAGAATAGTTGGTCGCCTAACACCATCCGCTGCGCTGATGGATCTGGGATGATCTTTTGGTTATCCTTATACCTGATTGGATAATTACATGGTTTGGATTAAAAGTAAATCCAAAATCCAAAATCCCCAAAACCACTTACCATTCGATCGTGGGCGGAGGATTTCCATCCGCTTTACATTCCAATGTTGCCGGATCATTCTTTTTCACCACCAGACTGGTTGGATGTTCTTTGATTTTCGGTGCACGAAGCGGCTGTTGGGATTGTTGTTGGATTGGATTCTCTGTGTTTCCGGAAAAAAACGAACGAACAAAAACGAAGAACAAAAGATTGAGATTTCGATCAGAAAAGTTGCGCTAGTAGACGCGGTAAAGAGTAAAATGTCCATTTAAATAATAATAATCTTTTTGAGCATTTTGAAACAATACAGATGCTCGGATTCTGTGTCCCGCATCTTATCTTATCTTTCTTGGATTCTGGCGCCCAGAATCCAAGAACCTTCCAGGACCCATCCAGGAATCCAGGCTCTTTGATCTAATTAATATTTGATTGCACACACACAATCCAAAGAAGAAGGAGGATTCGCATTTTTCGCATTGTTTGCAGAAAAACCAACCATGAAAAAAAAAATTTTCTAATCTTCGAAATTGAATTGTTTTTTGGGACACGAAAAACAAAAGAAATCGCTCTCTCCCGCTCTCTTTATGTGCGCGCGGATTCCCATTATATTTTGCATCTTGTGCCCAAAAATAAATGGCTCCCAAAATGATCAATAGTTTTCGCTGCCATTCTTCCTATTATTGATTGATTCTTTTCGCTGCGACCAAAAAAGAATCCAGGCGCCATCATTGTTATTATTATTGTATGAGGATTTACACCACACACACATCCATCGGTGTTTGGTTGTTTGGTTGGTCCACCGAAATAATGATAAGTAGAGCTTTAATCATATTATTTAGGATGCTGCTAATACCTCCCAAGCCGAAAAACAACAACCATCGCCACCACCACCACCACCAGTGACCATTGTGGGTGATGATCGTCGTTCCCAACGAAAAAAAACCCGTCCCCCTATTCATTGGATGCTGACAAAAATTCCAAGTAAGTGTGAGTGTGTGGATCCCTAAATCCCTAAGCGCGAGCTCGGCGCTAATGGGCACCAATATTCTGCAGATTCTGGAGATTCTGTATTCTCGGTCAATTTTCGGGCAAGAATACACCATTGGATTCATCATTATTATTCACCGAAAATAAAGCCTTGAATGATGGTAAGCATGGTAAGTTGACCAAACACAGAGCAAGCAAGTTGTCAGCGAAAGTGTGAGGTTTCTGGTTTCGGGTAGAATCCCAGAATTCGAACAACTTTGATTTCGGATTTTGGATTTTCATTTTCGAAAAAAAGTTGCCACCAAAAAACGAGACGTTTTCAAGCTCTCGCTCTTTTTGTTATGTTGGCACCTAAATCAATGAAGCAGCAAATTTCTTTGTTGTGTGCGTCTCCGTGTTTCCCAGTGTATTGTTCTCTTCGTATCAAAAAAAATTCTTATTTCAATTCCTAAACGGCTTCCTATTTTTTTCTTTTAGTTCCTGGCAGAAGCTGGTGCCTGCTGCTGCGGCTGGTCTTGCTGCCTTTGTATGTGTGTGAGAGAGTTCCGACTCGTTCTCCGTGTTCTCTCATTCTATTGCCCTAAACGTTTGGAAAATTGGCTCCCTGTTCCAAGATCTTGGTCGGCGGCGGCGGTCGGGGGCGGGGGAGGTGGGAAGTTAGAGAAGAAGCGAGAGAACCGAGAGTATTGCTTGGAATCGAATCGAATTGAACTCTGCCACCACCATTACCACCACCACCATCATCATCATTGTGTTTTTTTTATATTATTGTTGTTGTTGGTGCTTTCTTGGTGATGGTGTATTTGGCCCTTTTTTTGCGTGTTTGCTACCCGCCATCCGGGATACCCTCTCCGCCACACACGCACACACAGAGCCAGGATATGGGGCCGAACACACACACACGCACACACAGACGGACGGTAAATCGGGTTCCCTAAATCTCATCGCGAGTCTCGTAGAAGAGTGCTGGTGGGGTGGGGGCCGGATTCTATTCTTTTTCCGTATCTTGAATTCACTTCACGACGACACATGCACAAGCATAGACGCCCAATTTTGATATATTCTCATTAAAAGATATTTGTGCTTTCTCGTTCGCTCTCTCTCTCTTTCGCTCGCTCGCTCTCACGTTTGTTGATGATTCCATTTCTGGGTATATTGATCGAGAATTGAATCGAGAGACCGAGAGACAGAGAGACAGACATGGAATTATATCATGAACCTTACGAAAGTATTACGGTGAAAAAATTACATAAATCAATAACAACAAACTATATACACAATTTTTTTCATAATAATAATAATAATAATAATAACCACCATCGAGGAGGTTGAGAAGAAGAAAATAATGTCGGTGGTGGTTGTGTCTGGCCTAAAAGAGAAGGAGAATAGGAAGGAAGGAAATCGAGAAACAATCGATTTTTTCGTTCATCTTCGTGTGTTTCATTGTTAAAGTTTTTTTTGTGTGTGTGTATGTGTGTGTGTGTGAGGGGGTGTTTCGTTTCAAAAAAAAACTTGAATTAAAACTAAAATTTCATCAATTGTAACAATCAATTCAGGGGCAGCGCAGCGCAGAACAAAAGATAGTAATAGAAGTAGGAGGAGCCGGAGGAGGAGAAAGAGGAGAAGGAGGAGGGTCACGACCTGCGCGACAACCAACCAATCGGAGCGATCCAATGCAATTAAATTTTGTTTTTTGAAAAAAATAAAAAAAAATAAAAACTTAAAAAAAGAAGCTGATACAAGCTAAGAATAACAAAATATCCTCGCACACGCTAACACACAGTGTGTTTCCACGAACAATTCAAAATAAAATAAAAATTGGAAAAATTGGAAAAATGAAAAAATGAACAAAAATTCAATCAATCAATCATTGATCAATAGAGAATAGAATAGAATTTTGGAGAGTTTCGGAAAAATACAACAACAACATTATATACTGTAAGAGGGGCACTTGGAACTAGTAGTAGTATCCCGAACAATCGTTTGCCAGTTTGCGTTTTTTGTTGAGGGGCAGCTAGCTCTTCGGTCAATTTAGCGTCCGAGAAGCGGCGGCGGCGGCAGCGGTTTCGATGATGGATTGTATGTTTATGTATGTATGGTGGAGGAGTATCAACCATCCAACCAATCAAACAACCAGCAACAAGGATGGAAAATGGAAACAAAAAATATTTCTAAAATGATGGCGGCGGCAATCGCTATAATGATTGTGGAAGGCATTTTCATATGGAAATGATTTTGATTTCTTCTTCTTCTTCGGCTTCGGCTTCTTCGGCCAACCAAACTCTGGGCCTGTTTGGATGTCTGTTTTCCAGTCGTTTTCCAAGTCGTTTCTTGGTTGTTTAGATTGATTCGGGAACACACTTTGGAAACCAGAAAAAAAAATAAAGAGCTGCCAAACGGGATTTTAGGATCCATCAATATCTTCTTCTTCTTAGTCGTCGTTTACAATTTGCGGTCGCCTTAGCCGCAGTTGCCGTTGTTTTAAGTCTCTCTCTCTCTCCAAAAACAGGGATCTAATAGGGCTTATTAGCGCAAGGATAAGATGAAGATGATGAAGAGAGCTCTCGCACACACACACACACACATGTTTCCGTTCATAACGGTTCATCTACATATATACCGAACAGACCGAAGAGCCCAGAGAAATGATTAACGGCATCCCAAAACCGCCACAACCGTTGATGATGATGCGGCGGCGGTGGCCAAGCTTCTCTATCGCTCGCACACTCGGGTCCGCAGGGATCATTGATCACATCTGATAATCTAATTTGGATTAATTATAAAAGCTATAGCTCGCTTTAACGGTTTTGAGAAGCGAGAGGAGGAGGAGGAATGCGAGCAGATTTTCACAAAAACGGCTTCGTTCCAAAATGATCTCTGAATCCCTCGAATGATCTCCGATCTGATCTGAATTTTTCGGACCCCATTTTAATTGAATTAAGCAAAGAATCCATCTGCAGAATCCTTTAGAGATTCCAATGTGTGAATCCTACCAGCCAGCCCGCTCGCCCAAAAACCAATGGCGACCAAACTCTCGACCTCTCAAACTGGAAAACCTAGCCTAACCTTTTTCTGGAAATCGAATATTCATAGAATTCCACGAACAATCCAACAAAAAGACAATCTCTGTTTTGCCACATTCTGTTTGGATTCTTCACACACACAGCTGGCACTTGGGCCATAGAACAGAACAGAACAGAGGAACAGAAGAATGGACAGAAGAAGAATAGAAGTTTTCTCTTTGCTTCCCTGGAACTCTTATTAGATTATTATAAACAACAACTGTGTGTGATGGTGGTTGGCTGGTTGGTTGAACTACCCGGCCACACTGGCACCGTTAGGAATACCCAAAGGATTCAAACTAACTGCTTCAATTTAGTTGGATGTTCATTCCATTTCATTTTTTTCGTTATTTCCACTGGTTTCATTTTAGGAACTTCTTTGTTTCCCGACTTGCTGTTCATTGCTATTGCTACACGGGCACAGAATGTCTTTGAAACATTGACAGGAACAACAACGAGAGAACAACGAAAGAACAAGAGAAAAAGTGAAAAATTAAGATGGAAATTAAAAAATAATAATAAATGAATGAATGAACAAGACTAAATTAAACCGTTGGAAACTGTCAGACAGGAAAGGCGCCAGGCGGGAGCCAAGAAGACAAATGGAATCATCAAAAAATGATGTAACAAAAATAACGGGACGGTACCACACCGTCGGACAAAACTTAACCCTTTTGGTTGTGTTTCGCCAAAACGAAACAAAAAAAGAAACAAAAAGAATAAGAAGAAATAATAATAATAAACACACACCAACACACACACCGACACACAAAAACAGGGCGCCAGATATGGCTCCCGTGATTCGCGCCTATTCTAACGGTATTCTAACGGATACCTCCTAATAATAGAATGGACAGACAGATTTTGTGCAGTGATTGTTGTTCCACTTGGAGTAATTACTTATTATTATTACATAATGTCCAATAGCATCCGAGAATAATAATGGCATCACCAAAGAAGCCATAAAAGAAAATGAAGTGTATGTCGGAAGGAAGAATGATAATAAATTATCCAATCGCCTTGTCTGTCTATCTGTCTTGCGTGTGTGTCAGGTATGTGTCAGGTATGCAATGGACAAATGAATTGAACATTGAATTGGAAGGTCCGAACAACAAATTGTTGGCCAAGACTCGGATGCGGCGCCAAACAACAAGGATGATATTTGAACACCACCACCACATCGATTTATCATGATTTAGTTTTAACAAACAACAACAACAACAACCACAAGAATGATAATCAACAACAATCAAAATCAACATCATCATCATTGAATGCCATGGAATTTGCGGTTGGTCGGTCGGAAACACCACCGATGGTGCGCTGGCTGGCTGGTGCGAGCTTTTGTTGCTTGATAATCTTCTTCTTCTTTTCGAGATTTTTTCCGATTTTTCAATTGAATTGAATTGAAAAAAAGCGCTTCAAACGCTTCAAACTTTTAAGATGATTGTCATGCATGGCCTGGATTATTATTCGGCCATCAAAACGGCCATCAAGGTATAAGACCAAGACGAAGCTGAAGAAGATGGTGATGAGGGTGTTATTGTGAAAGTGTGTGTGTGTGGGAGATGGTGTGTCCAAACATTGATTCTTACGAAGATGATCAATGATGATCATGATCATAATCATGTGATTAATAATCGAAGAATCAATAGAGATTAACTTTGGAAGCGAAAGAGAGAGAGCGAGAGAGAGATTTATTTGCAAGCTGGCCAAATCTTTCACAAGCATATTTCGGGCGCCATATTCTCGGCGTCTACGTTTACCGAAACCCGAGAATCCGGTTCGGGAATCCCGGTATCGGGATTTCCTGGAGTCTAAGAGAAATGCGAGGCTGAAATCGATTTTTGGGCTGTTTTGGGCTTGTCCCGGAATCAAAATTGAATCATTTCCATCATCATCATCATCATCATTTAAATATAAATTGAAATAAGTGAAATCTCATTGTGACGCTTGCTGATGCCAATTCCCGGATACCATTCCGCGATGTTTCAACGACGTGAAATAAAAGAAAATAGAATGCAGCTGGTGAGTGGTGGTGGTGCCACGCCACACATCAACTAATTAGAAACAAGAAGCTTGAAGAAAAGAAAAGAGCCAACAACACCAACACGATTCTGGAAGCTAACAACATAACACAGTCAAACAACTAGTCAAATGATGGCATTTTTTTCAGGGGCCGGGGCACGTTTCTTTGACAAGTCAATATGTGTGTGTGTTTCGTTTTCGTTTTCGTTTCTCGACTTCGAGTCGGGTCGAACATCTCGTGTTGTAGCAAACGACCGACCGATCGACCCAAGACGAACAAAATCAGCCAGTTGGCGTTTTTGTTTTTGTTGTTGTTGTTACTCCACGGCCACCACTACCACCATTGGTTGGTTCAAGGGCTAATAGTGAATTAATAATGGCAATTAGTTTTTTGGGGCCATTCCAGAAACAAACAGCACAGCACACACACGCTCGTATTCTGACCATCTTGGTTCATCAGCGAGAGAGAGAGAGTGAGAGAGAACAGCCAATAGCAAATGATTCAATGTGTCAAAAATATATATTCTTAGTATTCTTATTCTTGTCCGCCCAGCGAAACGAAACACAAGAAACACGAAATCGACATTCAATGATTGAGTGTGTGTTGGTGCAATATGGAATACGCCAATTCTAATTCCAATGTCTGTCCGTCAAACAAAATGCATTATGTAATACTTGTGAGTCTGTAGGCTAAGGATCCTGAAAATGTTTTCCAAGCCATTTTCAGCCCGATACTATCCCGGGCTGAACTATTATGTGTATGTGTATCAATTAGTGTGTGAAACAAACAGTAGTGCAATGCAGTGCAGTGTTACATCACAAAAAAAACTTGGTTCAAAGTGATTGTTATGTAATATGATCTCTAGCTGACTCTCTTGTTCTCTAAATGGATACAATATCGAGGGGTCCGCGACAAAGTGTATGAAAACTTTTGGAAACTATTTTTCTCTCGAAAAACCGCACACGCACTTTATTTTGCGCCGAACATATGGAAAATATGGACTAGCGAGCCAAGCTCTAAACTCCAAGGATACAAATCAATAATCAAGCGCAACAATAGCAAATTCTTGATCACTTTGGATCAATTAGCATTAGTAGCGACGACAATTAGTTCCGTTATTAATTATAATAATAATGATCATCATCATCCTCATTATGAAAAGCGCGTATGAAAATTAGACGGGGATGTGTCCAGCCCGTGTGGCTGACATGAGCAATATGAGCTCACTATGAGAAGCTCACTATCACTGTGTCATGCCTGCATGCATGTCCCGCATGCCGTTGTCCACTCTGTGTGGTCACTCACTCACTCACTCAATACCACTGCTACTGCCACTGCATGCATGCAGTGTCACTGTGTGGTCACTCACACAGTGTCACTCAGCACACTGACACTCAGCACACACGCGCACGCTGTGACCAATACATCAAAATAGTATCGTTTCCAATCGTTCCTACTAATTAAGCCACCTCCTCAACAGTAAAGCACGACGATAGCATGGCTACTGCGCAGCTATTGCGCAGCAGAAACAGCAACAGAAACAGTACGAGGACACAGTTCAAGGTACAGTACCAGAAGAAGAGTAAGAGAAGAAGCAGGCGGACACCGTCTCGATCATCATCTTAGCTTCTATCATAGCTTCTCTTCGCCTTATATTAAAAAAAAATGTAAAATGTAAATGTAAAGTTCAAACATAGCTGCAA
>JAOZJS010001214.1:0-12894 GCA_025882695.1 Amerodectes protonotaria | reverse complement strand
CGGTGGCCACGGTGATGCCGCCCATCAGCGCGCTCGCCATGGGCCCGAAGAAATTCGAGCGCAACAACGGGATCAGCGCGAGCACGGCCGCGGCGGCGGTCAGCATGATCGGCCGGAAACGCCGCACCGCCGCGCCGACCACGGCGTCGAAGCGCGGGTGTCCCGCCGCGACGTCCTGTTCGATCTGATCGAGCAGAATCACCGAATTGCGCATGACGATACCGAACATCGCGATCATGCCGAGCATCGCGACGAAGCCGAACGGCTGGCCGAACAGCAGCAGCGTGGCCGCGACGCCGATCAGGCCGAGCGGCGCGGTCAGCACCACCATCAGCACGCGCGAGAAGCTTTGCAGCTGGAACATCAGCAACGTGAAGACCGCGATCGCCATCAGCGGCATCTGCGCATTGATCGACGCCTGCGCCTTCACGCTTTCCTCGACCGCGCCGCCGATCTCGACCCGATAGCCGACCGGCAGGTGCGCGCGCAACTGCGCCAGAGCCTGGTCCACCGCATGCGTGACGTCGATGCCTTGCGCGCCCGCCTTGATGTCCGATTGCACGGTGACGGTGGGTTGCCGGTCGCGCTCCCACACGACGCCGTATTCGAGACCGTCGGTGAAACGGCCCAGCGAACCGAGCGGCACCGCGCCGCGCGGCGTCGGCATGGACAGGCTCGCCATGCGCGACGGATCGACCCGATCGTTTTTAGGCGCGCGCAAGTCGATGGCGATCAACTTGTCGCGCACGCGGTACTGCGAGATCGTTTGACCCGAGAGATTCATGGCCAGGAAACTCGCGATGTCCTGCGAACTCACGCCGAGCGCGCGCGCCTTCTGTTGATCGACCTCGAAGCGTACCGAGCGCTCGGCCGGCTCGTCCCAATCGAACTGCACGTGCTGCGTCTGCGGATTGGCGCGCATCACGGCCGCGACTTGTACCGCGAGCGCGCGCACCTGTCCGATATCGTTGCCGGTCACGCGAAATTGCACGGGGTACCCGACGGGCGGCCCGTTCTCGAGCCGCGACAGACGCCAGCGCACGCCGCTGAACTCGCGGTTCATGACGGGTTCGAGCCATTTGGCGAGCGCCTCGCGCTCCTTGATCGATTTCGCCGTGATCACGAACTGCGCGAAATTCGGCTGCTGCAGTTGCTGGTCGAGCGGCAGATAGAAGCGCGGCGCGCCGCTGCCGACGAAATCGATCGAATGATCGATCTCCGGCCGGTTCGCGATGACTTTCTCGAAACGCAGCGCCTGCTGCAGCGTCGCATTGAACGATGCGCCCTCGGGCAGCCGCAGGTCGACGAGCAGTTCGGGTCGGTCCGAGCTCGGGAAGAATTGCTGCGGCACACGCGTGAAGCCGACCAGCGCCAGCACGAACAGCACGCCCGTGACGACCAGCACCAGGATATGGCGCTTCAGGCACCAGTCGATCCAGCCGCGCAAACGGTTGTAGAAGCGCGTGTCGTAAATATCGTGCTCGTCGTGCTGGCCCGGCGTCGCGTTCGCCGCGGCAGGCCGCTCGGGCAGCAAGTGATAGCCGAGCAGGGGAATCACCACCACGGCCGCGAACCACGACGTGATCAGCGCGATCGCGGACACCTCGAAGATCGAGCGCGTGTACTCGCCCGTGCTCGACTTGGCGAGCGCGATCGGCAGAAAACCCGATACGGTCACGAGCGTGCCGGTCAGCATCGGGAACGCGGTGCTCGTATAGGCGAACGCGGCGGCCAGCGTGCGCGGATAGCCTTGTTCCAGCTTCACGGACATCATTTCGACGGAGATGATCGCGTCGTCCACCAGCAGCCCGAGCGCCAGAATCAGCGTACCGAGCGACACCTTGTGCAGCCCGATATCGAAGATGTACATGAACAAAGCCGTCACGGCGAGCACGATCGGGATCGAAATCACCACCACCATGCCCGTGCGCAGCCCCAGCGACACCAAGCTGACGACCAGCACGATCGCGACTGCCTCGCCCACCGCCTCGACGAAATCCGAGACCGAATGCGACACGGCCTTCGGCATGCTCGACACCTCGTCGAGTTTGAGTCCGGCCGGCAAACGCGCCTGCAGCTTGCCGAGCTCGCTTTCGAGCGCGCGCCCGAGCCGGATCACGTCGCCGTTGGGTTGCATGGTCACGCCGATGCCGAGCACGGCATGGCCGCCCGCGCGCATTTGCTCGACGGGCGGATCGTCGTAGCCGAGCTTGATGCCGGCGATATCGCCGAGCCGGAACTGACGGCCGTTGATGTCGACGATCGTGTCGGCCAGCGCCGCGACGCTGTCGAACTGGCCGCTCGGACGGATATAGACGCGGTCGTCGGTCGCCGTCAGCACGCCGGACGAGGTCACCGCGTTCTGCTGGTTGATCGCCTGCGCCAATTGCTGCGGCGAGATGCCGAGCCGGCTCAGCGCCGCGTTGTCGATCTCGACGTAGAGGTGCTGATCGGGATCGCCGAAATAATCGACCTTGGCGACGCCCGGTACGCGCAGCAGCTCGGTGCGCAGCTGCTCGGCATAGTCGTGCAGCTGCGCGGGCGAGTAGCCGTCGCCCGTCAGCGTATAGATGTTGGTATAGACGTCGCCGAACTCGTCGTTGAAGAACGGTCCTTGCACGCCGGGCGGCAGCGTATAGGCGATATCGCCGACCTTCTTGCGCACCTGGTACCAGGTTTGCGGAATGCTCTTGACCTCGGCCGAATCCTTGACCTGGAAGAACAGCGTCGATTCGCCGGGGCGCGAATAACTGCGCAGGAAGTCCACGTCGGGCGTTTCCTGGAGCTTGCGCGCGATGCGGTCCGTGACTTGCTCCTGTACCTGGCGCGCCGTCGCGCCGGGCCACAGCGTGCGGATCACCATCACGCGGAACGTGAACGGCGGGTCCTCGGATTGGGCCAGGTGGGTGTACGCGAAGATCCCCGCGATCGTCGAGAGCACGATCAGATAGACGACGAGCGCCTGATGGCGCAGCGCCAGGGCCGACAGATTGAAGCGGTGCTTAGGGTCGTGAAGTTCGTTCATGAGGCGGACCCTTGCGGCGCGGCGTCGTCCGGGTGCAGCGGCGCGATGGGCTGCACGGTCTGCCCCGCGCTCACGGTATGCACGCCTTGCTGCACGACGCGTTCGCCGTCCTGCAGGCCTTGCGACACCGTAATCGTGCTATCGCCGTAGCGCTCGATCGCGACCCGGCGCAGCACGAGTTTGTCGTGCGCATCGACGACCCAGACGGCCGGCGCATTGCCGTCGTGGAACAGTGCCGTGGCGGGCAGCGTGTACTGCGGCGCGCCGTCGGCAGCCGGCTTGCCGGGGAACGCGACGAGCGCGGTCATGCCGAGGCGCACGGCAGCGTCGGCGCCCGGTTCCAGCCGCAGCTTCACGCGATAGGTCCGGCTTTGCGGATCGGCGGCCGGCGCGATTTCGCGCACGGTCGCCGCATAGGTGCGGCCCGGCGCGGCCGGCAGGCTCACGACGGCCGGGGTGCCTGGCTTGAGGCGCGCGAGCAGCGTTTCGGGCACGTTGCACACCGCGTCGAGCGCGCCCGACCAAGCCAATTGATAGATCGGCTGGCCGGCCGAGACGTTTTGTCCCGTATCGGCTTGCTCCGCGGTGATCGCACCCGCGTGATCGGCGACGAGCGTCGCGTAGCGCAGCTGATCGGCGGCGAGTCCCGCCTGCTGCTGCGCTTGATCATGCTGCGCGACGGCCGCGGCGTAGGCGTTTTCGCTTTGGTCGAGCTGGGCGCGCGCAATGAGGTTGGCGCGCATCTGCGCGCGGTCGCGTTCGACCTGGGTGCGCGCGAAGGCAAGGTTCTGCGCGGCGGCGTCGAACTGCGCCTTGGCGCTCGCGGCGTTCTTCCGCACGTCGGACGGGTCGAGCAGCGCCACGACCTGGCCCGCTTTGACGGTGTCGCCGAGCCGCACCTTGCGCTCGATCACCTTGCCGGCGATGCGGAACGAGAGCGGGGTGGAATCGCGTGCCTCGATATCGCCGGGCAGGCTGACCGAGGTGCCGCCGTCGGACGCGTGCACGGGTAGCGCGACCACGATTTGCGGCGCGGCCGGCGCCTCCGAGCGGGAATGGCAAGCGGCCAGCATGAGCGCGGCGCCGCAAAGCGTGGCGATACGAAAACCAGGAACAGGCACGGCAACCTCGCGAAAAGAGGCGGCGGCCCGCGCCGGCGCAGCGATTGCGGAGCCGGCACCCACCACCGTCATTCAGAAACTTGACTGAATTCTAATACAGTAATGTATCTTAGTGCAAAGATGAATCTAAGTGCCGGAAATGCTAGACTCCGCTCCATGAAACCACAGCGTTTGACGCGAGAGCAAAGCAAGGACCTGACGCGCGAGCGTCTGTTCGAGGCTGCGCACGCGATTTTCACGAAAAAGGGATACGTGGCCGCGAGCGTCGAGGACATCGCGGCGGCGGCCGGCTATACGCGCGGCGCGTTCTATTCTAATTTCGGCAGCAAGGCGGATCTGCTGCTGGAACTGCTGCGCCGCGACCACGACGCGATTCAGGCCGAGCTGCACAAGATCTTCGACAGCGGCGGCACGCGCGAGGAGTTGGTGGCGCGCGCGTTCACGTATTACAGTCAGATAGTCGGCAACGACCGGTCCTTCCTGCTGTGGGTCGAGGCCAAGCTGCAGGCGACGCGCGACGCCAAGTTCCGCGCGCTGTTTACGGCTTTTTCGCAGGAGAAGTGTGCGCAGATGGCGAAGAGCATCGCGCATTTCGCCGAGCGTCTCGGCGTGCCCTTGCAACTGCCGCCCGATGTGCTCGCGCTCGGGCTCATGAGCTTGTGCGACGGCGTGCAGTCGTATCACACCGCCAGTCCGCAACTGATCACGGCCGAGATGGCGCAAGCCGTGCTCGGCGGTTTCTTTTCGCGCGTCGTGCTCGGGCAGGGACCCGAGGCATAGCCGGAGCGGCGCGAACACGGGTTTCGTCATCCCGCGAGGCCGCCGGGTTCGCCGTTCGCGCCGTTGATGCGCCGGTACGCGTCCAACACCGAAGTCTTGTAAACCACCCCAAGCAGCCGCGGCTGCACGGCGCTTTCGATCACGGGCAGCCGCTCGCCCTGAAAGCCCATGAAGTGCTGGAGCGCGTCGCTCAACGACATGTCCGGCCGCAAGAGCGGAAACGGCGTGTGCACGTACTGGGCCGCCGTCTTGGCCGCGGTGTCGCGCTTCTCGAGCAGATCGGAGGTGATGTCCTTGAGCGCGACGGCGCCGTGGAAACCGCCGTCGGGATCCGTCACGTACAGATATTTGACCGGGTATTCGAGAAACACGCGCGTCATATCGGCGACGCTGGCCGTCAGCGGCACCACGGTCTCGGCGGGCCGGATCAGGTCGCGCATCTGCGTGCTCTTGAGACGCTCGCGCGCGGCCTCGTCGCGGTGGCGGCGCAGCGTGATCTCGTACATCGACGCGGTGCCGGCCGCGCGCGCCACGAAATAGGCGACCACGCACGACAGCATCAGCGGCAGCACGACGGGATAACTCAGGGTCATCTCGAAGATCATCAGGATCGCCATCAGCGGCGCCTGCGTCGCGCCCGCGAGGAACGCGCCCATGCCGACCATCGCATACGCATACGCGGCCGAGATGTGGCCCGGGAACAGCGCCTGCATCGCGAGCCCGAACAGCGAGCCGAACGCGGCGCCCATGAACAGCGTCGGCGTGAAAATCCCGCCCACGGCGCCCGAGCCGACCGTCGCGCTCGTCGCGAGCAGTTTGAAGACGAGCACCAACGCGAGCGCCTGCCAGGTCCACGGCATATGCAGGATCGCGTTGACCACGCTGTAGCCGTTACCCCACACGTCGGGCGTCCACACCGAGATCACGCCGACCGCGAGGCCGCCCAGCGCTAGCCGCAGCGGCACCGGCAGCGGCAGACGCTGGAAACCGGCCTGCGACGCATGCAGCAGGCGCAGGAACAATGGCGCGAGCACGCCGCAGAGCAGCCCGAGCCCGACGAACAGCAGCACCTCCAGGCCCGTCACGGCCGGAAACACGGGCATCTCGTACGGGGGCTTGTAGCCGGCGAGTTGGCGCATCGTGATGTTCGCGACGACCGATGCGAACACCATCGGCCCGAAGCTGTCCATCGCGATCGTGCCGAGCACGATTTCGCTGACGAAGAACGCGCCCGCGATCGGCGCGTTATAGGCCGAGGTGATGCCGGCCGCCGCGCCGCAGGCCACGAGCAGGCGCAGGCGCGCGGGATCGAAATGCAGGAAGCGGCCGGTCAGCGAGGCGACCAGCGCGGCGAGCTGCACCATCGGGCCCTCGCGGCCGATCGAGCCGCCGCTCGCGATCGTCAGCAGCGACGACGCGCTGCGCCACAGGCTCGCCTTGACGGGCACCACGCCGTCGCCGAGCGCGACGGCCTCCATATAGTCGCTATGCGCCTGCCGCACGCCGCTGCGTTGCGCGGCCAGCAGCACCGCGCCCGCGAGCAGGCCGCCCAGCGTGGGCACCGCGATGCGCACGGGCCAGCTCAAATGGCGCGCGATATCGGTGAAGCTGCCGGTCTCGCCGAGGAAGATGCGCTGGAGCAGCGCGATGCCCTCGCGGAACGCGATCGTCGCGAGCGCGCCGCCGATCCCGACCACTACCGACCATGCCAGCATGGTGTGCGCGTCGGACAGCTGGAGGCGGGCCTGAGCGCGGGTGCGGAGCTTGAGCAGGAAGGACAGCACGACGAAATTTTATTGGGGTGGCAGTGAAGGAGGCGCGACGCAAGAATAACAAAGCCTGAGCGCGTTCATACGAAAATCGCGCGCGGCGTCGTCAACCGAACGCGCGTTCGACACACCACGTGATCGCGTACCCGCCGACGATCAGCCACACGTACAGGACGGCCCCGGTCGCGAGCGCACGCGGCCCCGCGGCGCGCACTTGCGGCAGGCGCGTCTCCATGCCGAGCGCAGCCATCGACATGGTCAGCGCGAACGTGTCGAGCGAGTCGAGCGCCGAGACGGCCGCGGGCGGCAGCACGTGCAACGAGTTGACGATCACGAGCGCCACGAAACCGAGCGCGAACCAAGGCAGCGCGGGCCGCTTGCGGCCAACGGGCGATTGGGCCGTGCGGGCCGAATCCTGAGCGCCGCGTGCCGGCCGCGCGAACCAGATGCCGGCCGCGAGCAGGACGGGCACGAGCAGCATGACGCGCGTCATCTTCACGATCGTCGCGATATGCACGACCTCGGGGCTCACGCCGCTGGCGGCGCCGACGACCTGCGCGACTTCGTGGATCGTGCCGCCGTAGAACAAGCCGAGCCCCTGCGCGTCGAGCGGCAGCCAGCCCGCGCGATAGGCGAGCGGATAGGCGAACATCGACAGAGTGCCGAACAGCACCACGCTGCCGACCGCCGCCGCGCTCTGGTGCGGCCTGGCGCGCAGCGCCGATTCGCACGCGAGCACGGCGGCCGCGCCGCAGATCGCGCTGCCCGCGGCCGTGAGCAATGCGGTTTCGCGATCGAGCCGCATCAGCTTGACGCCGGCCCAGGTGCCGATCGACAGCGTGCTCGCCACGATCAACACCGATTCGGCGAGCCCCGGCAACCCGACCTGAACGATTTCCTGCAAGCTCACGCGCAAGCCGAACAACGCCACTGCGATACGCAGGAGCCGCCGCGCCGCGAAATGGATGCCGGGCGCAAGGTCGTTCACCGCGCTGCCGGGCTGCAGGTTGCCGAACACCAGGCCGGCCGCGATGCCGACGATCAGCGGGCTCAAGCCGAGCCCCGCGAGCGCCGGGCGCGCGGCGAGCCGCGTAATTGCGTAGGCGAACAGGGCGACGAACAGCAGACCGGGCAAATGACCGCGCCAGGCCGGGGCGGGACTGGCGGGGCTAGGAAGCGGAACGGTAGTCACGGTCGGGGCGCAAGCAGGAGGGATGACGGCCTCGATGCTAATGCGAACGGATCGATATGAAAAATTGCGATTTTATCTATAAAATATCAGTTATTCCTATATTTACCATGCCATGACCGCCGATCAATTGATCACGTTCGCCGCCGTCGCCGAGCACCTGAACATCAGCCACGCGGCGCAGGCGCTGCATTTGACGCAGCCGGCCGTCTCGGGGCAACTGCGCCAACTGCAGGACGATTTCGGCGAACCGCTTTATATCCGCGACGGGCGCGGCATCCGCCTCACGCCGGTCGGCGAACAGCTCGCGCAGCATGCGCGGCAGTTGCGCGACACGTTCGCGCATGCGCGCGGCTACCGCGACGCGGTGCGCGGCCTCGAACGCGGGGTGCTGCGCGTCGGCGCGAGCACGACGCCCGCGAGCTACCTGCTGCCGTATCTGCTCGCCGGGTTCCAGGCCGCCACGCCCGGCGTGACGGTCGAGACGCTGACCGGCAACACGGCCGACGTGATCGCGGCGCTCGGCGCGCTCGATCTCGCGCTGATCGAGGGGACGCCCGACACGGCGCTGCCGCAGGGCACCGCGGTGCATGCGTGGCGCGAGGACGAAATCGTCGCGATCGTGCCGCCCGCGCATCCGCTCGCGGCACGGCACGCGCACGGCGTGACGCTGGCCGACTTGAGCGCGCATGGGCTCGTGCTGCGCGAGGCGGGCTCCGGCGTGCGGCAGCTCGTCGAGCGCGCGTTCGCGCGGGCCGGCGTCCCGATGCGCGCCGCGTTCGAGATCGCGGGCGTCGAGGCCGTCAAGGAGGCCGTACGCGCGGGGATGGGCGTCGGCTTCGTGTCGGCGATGTCGCTGCGTCACGAGGATGCGGCGCTCGTCAGGCTGTCCCTGGCGCCCGAGCCGCTCACGCGCCGGTTTTCGGTGCTCGTGCCGCATGCGAGCGCACCGTCGCGCGCGGCCGCGCGGTTTCTCGATGCTTGTTTGACGGCGGCCTAGGCCGAGCGCAGAACTTACCAAAAGCTTTCACGTCTAAGCGGCTCGCAGCGTTCCGTTAGGAATGCAGAACAAACGGCGCTGCGTTTCCGAGATGCAATCGAACGCAAACGACGAATGGAGGTAAGGCCCAGATGGATAGCGACAAGCAAGACCGCAACGGCAACGGCGCAGAAGCGCAGCCGGGGCGCCGTAATTTTCTCGCGTGGACTTCGGCACTGCCCGTGACCGCGCTCACGCTCCCGTTCGCGGGCTGCGGCGACGGCATGGCGCAGGAGCGCGGCGCGCGCATGCAAGCGCAGACGGGGCAGGGCGCCGACGCCGATTTCGTGATCGACACTTCGATCGTCTCGCCGAACCAGGATTCCCGCGTCCGCGAGCTGGTGTTGCACTACACGGCGCTGAACCTCGCCGATTCGCTGGCCGCGCTGACCAATCCGCCCAATCAGGTCAGCGCGCATTACCTCGTACCCGACGCGCCGAACGACGGCCAGTGCTTCAAGGTCTATGCGCTCGTGCCCGAAGCGCGGCGCGCATGGCACGCGGGCATCAGCTATTGGGAGGGCGACCGCATGCTGAACGCGGGTTCGATCGGCGTCGAGACCGTCAACCTCGGCTTCCCGCCGCAGGATCAGAACCTGCCGCTCATGCAGCGCCATTGGTATCCGTATCCCGCGGACCAGGTCGCCGTGATCGGCAAGCTCGCGGCCGATATCGTCAAGCGCCACCAGATCGCACCGTACAAGGTGGTCGGCCATGCCGACATCGCGCCGGGCCGCAAAACCGATCCGGGGCCGCTGTTTCCGTGGTTCGAGCTGTACCGCAGGTTCCAGGTCGGCGCGTGGCCCGAGGACGAGGCGGTCGAGTACTACCGCGCGCGGCAGCCGTACGCGGGCGACGTGGCGGGCTTGCAGGCCAAGCTGCTCGCGTACGGATACGACGCGCCGCAGACGGGCACGCTCGATCAGGCGACGATCAACGTGATCGCGTCGTTTCAGATGCATTTCCGGCCCGAGCGCTACGACGGCGTGATCGACGTCGAAACCGCGGCGATTCTCGACGCGCTGCTCGAAAAGTATTTCGGCCGCGGCCGCGCGCAAACGCAGGCGCGCCAGGCGCGTCAGCTGCCGTTCGACGCGCGCGGCGAGAAGGGCGTGGAGGTTTGGCCGCTGCCCGAAGGCATGGGGGCTTCGGCCGCGCCGTAAGGTCCGCGGGGGCGGGGCGCGCGCGGGGGCGCATACCGGTCGCGCGCCTCCAAGCAGCCGGCTGCGGCTGGACCTTTCGGCTAGGCGCCCCCGGCTAGGCGCCCCCCACCGTCGTGCGCTATGATCGCGCCACCTTCAAGCTGCGGAACGCGCCCCGATCCCCGATGGACGACTATCAATACGAATGCGCGAGCCCCGAAGCCGCGGAAATGGCGCGCGTGATCGCGGATCTGTTTCCCGAACAGACACGTTTCGTCGAGCGCAGCGACGCGCCAGCCGCGCACGTGCTCGACGTGCACTGGCTCGGCGCGCGCTTCAGCTCGACGCCGCGCCGCATGCTCCTCGAAATCCGCTTCGCCGCGCCGGCATGGGCGCGCTATCAGGCGCTCAAACCGGCCGCGCGAGCGCGCAGCCACGCGGTGCTGCGCGTGTACGTGGAGGCGTGGCTGGGCTCGGTCGAGGAACGCCATGCGAACGGCGAAAGCGTGCCGCGCGAGGCGCAAATCGAATTGGATCAGGAGTTTGCTTGAAGCGGAACGCGTAAGTGCGGCGCGCGCGGCGCCGGCGTTCCTCTAATCCGCCAGCCGGTACACGAGTGCGAAGCGCTGCGCCTTGACCACGCCGTAGTCGCCCGGCGCGTACTGCATGACCCAATCGCCGGCCGCGCCATGCAGCACGTCGCCGTTGGCCGAGCGCGCGATCGAGAACGGCTCGTCCATGCGCTTCGCGAGCACCGCGCTCGGGCGGTTCCGGTAAGCGCCAGCAGCGCCCGCGGCCAGCACGGCTTCGGCGGGCAGATATTTGGCGTCGAAGCGCGCGCGCGACACGACCCAGCGCTCGCCCGTCGCGCCTGTAATCAGCGCGTCGCCGGGCAGGTAGCGGTTCGGGCCTTCCAGGCTCATCAGCTCCCCGGGCGCGGCCGCGAATTCGACCTGGACGGTTTCGTCCTTGACGACGCGCGAGGCGAGGGGATCGGCCGCGAGGTCGAGCGCACGCAATTCAATCATGTGGGTTACCGCTGGGGAAAGGTGGAAAACGCGCACTTTAGCGCGAAAACCCGCGTGCGCCAAAACAACGCGGGGCCGCTGCAGCGCAGGGCCCCGCTCGGGAGGCGCGCGCATGGCGGCGCGCGCTCGTGACGGCCGCTTACTTCGTATGCTTGCGATGCTCGCGGCGGTGTTCCTCGTCGCCCGGGTGGCGGCGGAAGGTCTGATCGGCCAGCGTCTTCTGCTCGGGCGGGAAGCTGTCGTACAACGGCGTGAACGCTTCGGTGAGCTTCTTGGCGCCGTCGGCGTTGGCCTGCGTGATCGCCTCGTACTGCTTCATGTCGTCGAGCGCCGACACGTCCTTGTTCTGCGCGCGCTGCTGGTACAGCTGGCCGAGCGTCGCCGAGTTGCCGCGCATCACGTCGGCCACCGTGCCCCACTGCGCTTCCTGCGCGGACGTGATCTTCAACTGATCGTGCAGGTACTTGATGCGCGCCTCGATATGCGCTTCGCGCTTCGCGGCGTGCTCGGCCGCTGCCGCGGATGCGGACACCGGGGCGGATGCGGCCGCGGGCGCGGCGGTTTGAGCGTGGGCCATGACGCTGGCCAGCGAAACTGCGGCGGCGAAAAACCACGAAGTCTTCTTCATTGGAACTCCTATTGGGTCGTCTGATGGATAGCAGGCGGCGTGCCCGGCGGCGCTGAACGCCGGCCGCCGGGCGCGGGCCGGCTAAGTCGCGCAATATTAGTACCACGTTCGCTTGCGGATTGGCGCCGGCGCGACAACTGCTTACAACCGATACGAATCGAAATGCCGCGCGCGGCTAGACGATCGCGCGCAGCAGCGCGTCGTAATCGGTAGCCGACGGCGCCGTGTTGTCGAAGCGCAGCAATTCGGGATGGGCCTGCGGGTCCGGTTCGAAGCGGCGCGCGCGGTAGCCGTCCCAATTCGCGAGCTTGTACGCGTCCTTCGGCTCGCCGCGCGCGACGATGCGCGAGCGCGCGGTGCTTTCGTCGGTATAGACCCAGATCGTGCGCACGGTCACGTCGTCGGCCACGCCGAGCCACTTTCGGTCCGCCAGCAGGCCGTCGCGAATCTCGCGCGAAAGCGGACCGATCACGGCCGTGCTGACGCCGAGCGCGAGGTTCTCGCGCGCGGTGTCGAGCAGGCCGCGGTATTCGGGGGCGCGCAGGTGCTGGAGATAGAGCGGGCTGTCGCGGTCGTTGACGTCGCCCGTCAGCACGCCCATCACGGCCGAGCTGTACTGGCCGTACAGGGTGTCCTTGTCGAGCACGCAGAACGTCTCGCCGGTCGCGCGCCGCAGCGGGGCCAGCATGCGCTTGGCCAGCGTGGTCTTGCCGACGCCCGCATGGCCGCAAAAGAAGAGGAGATAGGGCACGGGCGTCGGGCCTCGCGAGGGGGTTGCCGGTCGGGCGGACCGGCGCGCCATGTTTTATGCGTTTTACCATGCGCCGCCGCGTGCGTGGCTTGCGCCGGTGCGACATCTTTTTACATCGTATGCGACGCAAATTCGATATAGACGCCGCGGCCCGCGATGCGTGCAGCCCCTGCGCGCCTAAGGCCGGCCCCGCTCCGAGACGGCCGCGCCAAGATTTATTGCATCGCAACATTCGATCCGCTTACGTTTGAGCGGGATTTTCGTCGTTGAGACTATCGGGCCGCCTTTGTGACGGACCGCTCCACGCTTCGTCGCACGGCTCCAAAAAAGACGCAATCCCTTCGGAGATGCCCGTGTTCCTGTACGGTTTTGGCCCGATCCTGCTCGAAGGCACGATCAAGACCATCGAGCTGTCGCTATTG
>JAOZJS010001213.1:0-12895 GCA_025882695.1 Amerodectes protonotaria | reverse complement strand
GTATCCGTGGAGCATCCGGCGAAAATTGAATCCAAATGATTTAATGGATCCTGAAAATAGCAGCAGCAAAGATAACAACAACGACGAAAAAAATTTGATCTTTTTTTGATCAAGCTTCTGTAAAATGGGCGTGGCCGAGGGCGGGCGGGGGGCAGCAATTCAGTTCCGTTTCAAAAGTTTTTGTGGGGAAAAGGCTTAACCAATGAAGATCCACAAGTCAATAATAATGATGAAATAATGTTTGTTTGCTCCAAGCATCATCATCATCATCATCATCATCATCAGAATGATCTTCTGTCGAGAATCCTTGGATTCTTCTTCTTCATCTTCTTCATATTCTTCGTTTCCGCTTCAATCATCTGGTTGACTATTGAATTTACAAAATGAATATAAGAATTCTTCTTCTCTTCTTCTTCTTCTTCTTCTTTGTGCGCGAGTGTGTGTCTGCATGCAAGTTCAATTCATTCATTCATTCAGAAGGCACAATACCAAGAACTCAGAATCCTTCAGAATCTTCAGAATCCATCCAATGAAATATATTGGGCGTCAGAATCCCCCGTGCCCGTTTCTCCCTTGAAAATGAAAGAGTTTTTTTTCATTCATTCGATTTCATTCCCTCCATCCACCACCACCACCACCACCACCATCACCATTATTATTATTATTATTATTACTATTTGTATTCTGGTATGGGCGAACCCGATCCAGAATCCGAACCAAAACTTGGTTGAAGAGAGTCAAATAGAGTCATCTCTGTCTGTCTTGTCTGGTTCTTGTTTCTTCTTCTTCTTCTATTTTAGAACCATTTCGCTCGCTCGTTCGGTCGGGTCGCGTATCATTGTCGTTATCATCCCAAGAAGAAGGCCTTGGGAGAAACAACGAAATTCAGAATGAAATCGATACGCAGAATACGCTGAACGGGACGATGCAGCAGGCCAACCAACAGAAAACAGTGCAGAATAGAGAAGAACGGAAGAGAATAGGCTAGAAAGTAAAAACAAATATTTACTCTGGGCCCAGGATGAATAAATGCAGTGGGCGGGTGTCTTGGGTGTGTCGCGCTCAGAATCCTGGTATACTCTAGAATACTGGATTCTTCTTCGTGTTTGGTTTGTTTTTTGTATTTTTTTTGTTTGCTTCACTTTGAATTCGGATGTCACTTCAATTCAAAACAATAGGAAAACGACGATTAGGGCGCGAGAATCGAGAAGCGAAACGAGAGACGAGAAGCGAGAAACGGGAAAAAAGTGTCAAAGCAATTTATAAAACACCAAATGGCTTTCCTATATTATCTCCTTGGCCTGCCTGGGCACTTTTGGGCGCCATCACCATCGAACAATTAAATATTCGAATAGCGCCCCCTGTTGGAAACAGAAAACAGGAACCAGAAACAAAAGTGATTCCACCCAAAAAACGTCACCCACTTTTGAATCCTGACCACACCCCTCGCACACTTTTGAATCTCGACCACACCCACTCTTGGATAAGATGCTAGTCTTGATAGGGCGCTAAAATCAAATCGCGTCCAATTCGTTGCCCGCCATCATTTGTTGTCCACATTCGGGTGTGTTTGTTCATTCAGAAGATCATAAATCCCGATGGATTAAGCGAGAAGCAGGAGGATCCTGAGAGCGAGCGAATCTCCATTTTGGTATCCCATAATGATAATGATGATGCTCGTTTTTTGACTGTGCCATGGATCCAGCGAGAAGAAGATCATTCCAGAAATAGAATCCTAAGAAGACGAAGAAGATTAAGATGAAGACGATGATGATGATGATGATGATGATGAAGACCAAGGCTCTTCAAGCTCATTTTATATTTTCATTGGTTTCCCATGGTTGAATGATTTCCACAAAGCGCGCGGGCTTTTTTTTGGAAAGTCGATGTGATTAATTCCACACGAATGACATTCAGATCATCATCATCATCATCATCAGCGGCGACGGCAATGAAAATGATGAACCACACACTGGCACACAAGAGTGTTCCAAGAAGAATGGTAACCAAATTGAATGGTGGCCAAACAAAGTGTCACTGTGGGAGTGGGTGTGTTCGGGTGGGGGCGTGTGTGCGAGCGAAGATATATATGAAAAAGACTATTTGACATGTTGTTGTCTAATTGTTGTTGTTGTTGTTGTTGGTTGTTCCTATTCAGTTTTTGGCCCGATGCGGTGGTGTCAACTGAGACCATTCAACGAAGATATTGAATAGAAGTGAAGATGAATTTGATGATGATGATGATGATGATCCATAATTCATAATCCAGATTATGGTGGCTTCAATGGATGCATTCACTGACATCCATCTATTCATCTCTCGCTCTCATTCTCCATCATCATCATCATCATGATCGTATTTCAATGCGATCTAAATTTGATACTTTTTGTGTGCGATCTTCTTCTTCTCGTTCTTGTTCTCTCGTTCTTGTTCTTGGGAAAAATGTCGCTCATCATCGTTTCTATCTGGATCTTCTTCTTCTTCTCCGTTGGTTGTTTGGCCTTCTAGCCTTCTCGGTTGGTTCCCATTGATGTCACCCATTTTCAAATGGATGGCTTCTTCCATTTCAATGGATCCATCCGAATCTGGCCTCGAATGTCATTCACGTTGGATTCACGTTTCTTATTGGCGCCAATGGATTCCAGCAGGAGGAATGACGACGGTGGTGGTGGACGATGGAGCCATTTGTAAAGATTTTGTCGTTGTTGTATTTCACTAGGCTGGATTCTGGGCTCTGGATTCTTATTATTATTATTAGTATTTCTAGCTTCATTCTGGGTTGATAAAAATCCGCCACTGATATCGCGGAAGAGCGAGAGAGCTTTTGGCCTTTCCTGTTCCTGTGTGTGTGTGTGTGACCAGGAAGTCTGAGTAATCACTGTCTGGCGAGGGTTAATTTTAACCCCCTTGGTTCTAGCTAAACGATTCAATTTAGTTCATTGATTTTTTGATCAAGAAACGTGGGCGAGCAATCAATGGGCTCACATTTTGACCACCATTTCTAAGAAGATCTAAGAGATCTAACCAGAGGTGGATGGCCTTGGACGCCCGGATGCCCAGTGTGTGAGCATACACTGTTCTTGTGTTGTGAAGTTTAAGCGGTCGGGCAAACCACATGATCGTATTTAAAATAATACGAATCATAATCATTATAAATTGGGTATTATACTTGGCCGCGACCGAGAAGCATAAATCCCTCATGCCCGAGCATTCATCATTATTATTATTAGTAAAAAAAAGTATTTACAAAGTACAAAGCAACGCACACTAATTGAGCTAATAATGAATATTGCCATTTTTCGCCAGAACAAGCTGCTCTCCTCCTCCCCGCCCAAAAAAGTGGGAGGGGCTATTTTCGGTTTGATCAAACATTCGAATTTGGTGAGCTGTTCCAAAAACTACCCGAGAGCCCGGGAAAATGGGAGAAATGGAACGCTTGAACATTCGAACTAATGAACGAACGTTCGAAATTTCGCGGAGGAAATTTTCGATTTGAAAAAGTTCTCTACTGCATCACATGATGTTCATCATCATCATCATCATCATCATCATCATTTTCTCCATCGGCTAAATTGTTCAATTGGAATTAGAATCCATTTTTTTAAAAATATGATTGTTGTGCTCCAAAAACCAACGACCGACCGAACGAACGAACGATCGGAGAGAAGAGCTGAAGCCAATACAGCCTCCTATAATCCATTTATAGGGAGAGAGAGCTATTATAGGAGGGGCTTGATTTTTTTTAACTTTCTTCAAAAAATTGAGAACCTATAATAAAACAGTTATAAGTATAACGTCCGATAGCGCATCAATTAAACTTTGGCTCCACCCACCTTGCTTTCCCCATTGAAACTATAATCCACAGTAGTACTACTACGATATAGTACAATGGCTCTTAGTGGCTGTCCGATGATGCTCACCCCTTTGCTCCTCTTCTTTGGCTGAACACCAATCAAACTTCTTCTTCTTCTTCTTCATTATTATTATAGTTGTCATTTTCTTTTATAGGAGGAGGTTCCTCCCTCTGTGAACCAATGTGTGGTGAACGTGCAAAAGTATTGGTGATGATGATGATGATGACTTGGACACACCCACCACCCACCCATCCAAGCAAATTAACCCCTGGAGGAAGTGGCGGCGGCGGCGGCGGCTGAATGTCTATTTTGACTCCCTCCCTCCCTATAATAATAATAAATTGGAAAACTTTTTCCCAATAGCATTTGTCTGGAATGGCAGCCGGAAATGTAATCAAAAAATACAAAAATGAAGCTTTGAAACAATCCCAAAAAAAAGAAAGAAAATGAAATAAAGCTTCTAAAAGAATTTCATTCGAGGCTGCAGGATCGAGCTCAAACCCGAATTTTGGGATGCAGAGATCCGGGAGATCCCGTTTCGTATGCATGCTGCTGTGCAGCTCAAACTTCAATCAATTTGATCAGAATAAGAGGTTGTATCCAGGAGCCAGAATAATGCCCAGAAGCATGTTTTAGGGAATCCATCCATAACAATGATAATAATGATGATGCTCGACATATTCCAAGTAGCATCCCTTGTATTATGTAGCAGCTAGAATATATCACATTTTCATTATTTGGGCGCGTATTCTTATTCTCCCACTTTTTTGCTTGCTTAATTGCTTGAACTTTTTCGATTCGGACAAGATGGCGTCAGCGAATATTCGAGAGAGCGAGCAAGAGAGAGCATGTGTTTCGGTCGGGAAAACTCTGGCGCTGATCCGGACAATCCGGACGGGAATCGGACCCGGGATCTATCGTTCCAGATAGATCCCTGAGAGAAATGGGGGGGAGCGGAAAGGGGGTCCCCAATGTTGTAGCTGCTGCTGTTGTAATGGCCATAATAAGATCCGGAGAAAAAGTCTTGCTAATACCAAAATAATTAAAAAAAATAAGCTTCTAAACAGCGAACGAACGATCGAGCGAACGCCGCGTCAAGGTACGTGTTATACACGGGCATATACCCTCTGGAACCATAGGATCCTGGGATTCTTGATTGCCATTATAGTGCAAGGTCCCGGGGGCTATGATGGCCAAAATGATATTGGATTTTGGTCACACAAACAATGGTTGTCGAAATGTGTGTATTGTTGTGTTGTATTTTGTTCATGTCCAACACTTTTCAAAAAAGTGTTTCCAAAACAAACACGACACGACACACACACGTGACCACTTATCATTTGCATTTTTGATTCTTCTTGATGGCCACGGCCACGGTCGAGAAAAACCGAGACCGAGTGTTTCGAGCCAAAATAATTGCGTTTGACAGTTATTTGGGGTGTTGGCGTATCCGTACACATCACGTTTTTGCTCTTCGCTCTCTCCGCTCTTTCCGATGATTGCCTGGTGTGATGATGCTTGACCGTGGACCATGTTGACCATCCATTTCGATCGATCGATCCAGGAACGAGCGAACGAACAAACAAATAATAATAATTGGTGTCGACGCACACACACATTGATGGTTGTTGTGTAAATCAATTTGATTATGCAATCCACCATTAAGATAGTTGTTCACCAAGCATAATGATGATGATGATGATGACAAGTGTGGCTAATTGCCACATCAAGTTGGTGTTGTGTTCCAGGTTCCCGGGATAATTTTCGAGTGTTCGATATAATAATGATAATAATAATAATACTCACAAGACAGGCGCGAATTTTGACATTATAATTTACACTTCGGCCATGGCCAAATAATGGCCATTTTGTGTACGCTTGAACTGAGCTTCTTCTTACTGCTCTAAATGCTGCCAACGGTCAGTTCGCGAGCAGTGCCAATGACCATCACCAAAAAAAAGTGATCAACGAAATAAGCTTCGCGGTCGTCGGTCAATAAGCTTTCGTTGTTTCTTCTTCCAGATTTCATAAAAGTTCGATTTTCGCGTTTCGCCAATGGTAAAGCTTGGTGTTTTTGTCAATCCGCTTGAAACATTAAAAGAAAGAATAGCAAAGTTGGCATCAAGCCTAAATGGATCGGAGAGGAGAGAAAGTTGTAATAACCGAACAACAACAACAACAACCACGACAACGGCAAAAAGTCATAGCTAATCCATCAAGATGCTATCAAATGAAATGGCCATCAATCTAAGTCAGTTTAAATATACTCAGTCCGGATCCTTTTGGATCTTTTCTTCTTTTTTTTGTTGTTGTTCCCTTGGTCGCCCCCCTATGGATCCGTCATATACTGGATCCTCTGTGTGTGTGTGTACAAGATTTCCATTCAATAATTGTTGTTCTTGGGCGATGTGCGAGTGTATGTACATACACCAACCCAGAATAGATCCGAATCGGATCGCCATGGTACACACATCCATCACTTGATGTATGTGTTCTATTTGGAAGATGATAAAGTTTTAAACCACCAAAAAGACAAGAAAGAAATCAAATCAAAATTATGGAACAAAACAAAACAGGAACAAAGAGGAAAAGGAAATCCTGCTCGATGCTGATGCAAAGAGAGATGATTCAAAATTCGAATCTTTCGATATGTTGACCACACACACCATGGAACCCCTCTGTTGGATCCTATGATCGGTATGATTTCCATCCGCCACGAATCAATTTATCATTCAGCGAAAACCTCCTTAGCATCCTTCTCTCTCTTACTCGCTGCCGTTTGGAAATCCCATGCAAGCTAGCTGGTTGGGTGCAGAACGAAAGAAGATCCGCATAGAGCATATAAATCACATTTTTTGTTTCCCAAATGGACCGAAAATAGAGAAAGATGGATCTGAAAAAATTGAATCCATTAGCAGTTATGTGTGTGTGTGCGCGTTCAGGGGATATGTGGTGGATTTATGATCGACACACTATGGAAGGATTCCCGAGAAGAAGAAAAAATCGAAAAGTTTTTTTACTTTCCGAACAACTAAAATAAAAAAAAATAGTAAACTGGAATTCAGTTCCAAAAGGCCCCGATTATTATTATTGATATGAATGATTGGTGTTGGTTGGTTGGGGATTTTCCGTTTCGGAAATGCTAAGACCAAAGTAAAGTTTCGGAAATTTTTGTTTTGAGTTTAAAAAAAAAATTCGAAAAAAGAAGAATATAAAATCGATTGTTTTTGGCAGTTTTTCTTTTGTTTTCGGTTTTGTTGTGTTGGTTTTTTCGAAAGTTCATCCTTGCCCAAAAGTTCAACGACAATTGATGAGAAAACCGAGAACAGAAAAAGAAGAGAAAGAATTCAAAGAATGGCTTCCATTATTGTGTTGGGTTTCGAATCGAATCAAAACGAAACACGCGTACGCCAGCAGAAATAGTTTCGAAAAAAAAACCAAGAAAAAAAATGTCATGATAATTTCAAATGATTTTGATTGGACAAGTCACACATTGTTGTTGTTGGTGGGTTGGTGAATAATTTGTACAGATTTAATCACAGCAGGGGAAGGAGGGAAAAAGCTAGTAAGCAAATAAGAAAGCAGGCAGACAGGCAAGCGCACCAGCAGCAACAGCAGAAACTACAGAAAACTGAACAAACGCAAATTTGCTGATTCGACACGCACACAAACACACACACGCCCAAAAACACCCCAAATCAACCAACCACACGAAGAAGAAGCCAAAAGTGTTCGAATTCGAATTTTTTTTTTGACGAAATTCGAAGCAACTTCTCACTTCTCACTTTTGCACTTCGCGCATTATACGTACAATGTGCATTTTATTGTACTGTCCCCTGTCACTTGCCCCCTCCTCTAACGCACACACCATTGGCTTGAAAAATATTAAATATGTGAACGTTAATATGCTGTGATTGAATAAAGCACAGCAAAGTAAAGCAAAAGGGGACAGTAACAGTGAGAGGGGGAGGAGCTTGTGGAAGACCACAGTCAATCAAATGCTCGAAGAGAGAAAAAGCGAGCGCGCGCGACGACCAGCAGCGGCCTTCGCTTGGTGTTAGCCTGCCACCCGGTACCGGTTGGTACCAAATGTAGTCAAATTTCCCTGGTTATTTGATGATCATCAAATCCAAAAATTACTTACATTGACACATCTGGGCCCTTGCAGGACCTAGCTTGATGTTGATGGTGATGGTGGTGATGGTGTTGGCTTGACTTCAGGCCACATTTTGATGATTCAGTCGATTCTGGAACCTAAAGGGAAACATGATCCCTGCAGGCTTGACAATGTGTGATTGCGCAGATGGTCCAAATCTCTGGAACAGAAACAAAAAAAACATTTGAGACTAGCATCCACACATTTCACAATCCGAACAAATTTAATTACATGATCATCATCATCAACAACAATGGCCACCACCACGGGAATCGGGCAAACCTGTCACAACAATTCGAATCGGTTAGGTTAGATTTTTGCTTCGAATCATCAAAATCATTCGAATTCGAATGTTTGGATGCGAAGTGATAGGCGAAAATCAAAAACGAGAAAAAATTCGAATTCGAATTTTTTTCGAATTGTTCGAATGGAAATATCACAAGCCAAGCGGTTTTTGCACTCCCTCGGTTCGACGGATGATTTACCGACAACATTTTACCACATTCATCCTGGATTCTTGGATTCTTGAAGGATTGATGATTTTTGATTTGCATTTGAATGCAATTCAAAAAAAAAATTTTTTGAAGAAAATTTGATAAAGTTGGATCGTGAATTCCGAAATGATGCGGCCCCTTTTCGAACGCGCAAACATCTGCGTGTGTGTGTGATCCTGGAACCCGTTCCATGACAGACAGACAGTATCATTATTATCATAAATATCTGAGATGATGAAGATGAATGCTATTGTCTGGATCCCAGGATCCAGGATCCCTGTTATTATTATTATTATTGACAACCATAGACAAGGGGGCCCTGTGCACCGAGAAAAACTTTAAATTCGATTTGAAGAAATCAACCAAATCATTCCCGTCAACGTTCGTTATTGTTGTTGTTTCTGTTTTGTTTGTTTCCCAATTTAAGGTGCAGGCAAGTTGGAGTTGTTCAATCCTAACCGAATAACGGAATTATGAAATTGGCTTTCTAGCCCAACCTAACGTGATTCGAATTCCGGGCCCCATTGTATATTGTCGTTGTTGTTGTCAACCAAACAAAGATGGCAAGGATCAAAAGTCAAATCATGTTGGATCCGGGCGCCGGGCGCCTTGCTTCCGGATCCTCGTTTTCGGATCTGGCAACAACAAAGAAAAAAGAGGCTAATTTTTCAATTTTTTTTCGTTCGGCTCGTTCGTTCGTTCGTTCGTTTTTTTTGCAAATTTTCCCGAGCGCAAAAATCGATTCGAATCGAAAACAATAAGACAGCGCGTCTTCGTCACACACCGAGAACTGCAGCCAACCAAAAGAATTCGAAAAGAAGAAGCAGAATTCGAAAAGGAGGGCAGGGGCGAAGGCGGGTGGCTGTAAATTTAATTTCGAAGCCCAAAATCAATCGAATTGTAACAATTTCCGATGATGCATGTGTTAGGCGGGTGCTGCTGCTAGTTTTCGACTGCTACAATTTTCGAATACATTTTGATCCACTCTCTCTTTTTGTTGTTTGGTTGGTTGGCTGGCTGGCTGGTTGTTGTCGATGTTTGTCACATCGTCGTACCAAAAGCTAATTGTATCATCAATCTATATTGGCTTCAATGAATTCTTTGGATCGACAGGAAGACGATCGACGAACATCGGTTCCAACAATATTGGACGAAAAGACTTCCAATTGATCCATCTTGTTCCATTTTGGGCCAGATTTTTATTTTTCGGGCCACACGAACACAAGGTCCGTCGGTTCATTATTGCCATTATTATTATTATTACTATTATTATTAAATCTCATTATTATCACTCATCATGGTCACTAATCACGTGCTTAGATGAGATCCGTTTCCGGTTCGGCGTTTGTTCATCATCAATGTTGCTTCCTTTATCTTCATCTTTCATTCTCTTTCTCTCTCGCTTTTGTTTAGATTCCCATTTAAGCCATTTGCCATTCGCGCGACATTCATTTGTCTTGCTTGTCTTTTTTGCCATTTGAACCATTTCCATGTTGTTGGAACATCACAGCTTAGTGTATATATGCTGCTGCTGGGGAAATGTGCACGCCAAATAAACATGCCAAGAATATTAAAACCAATTCGGCAAAAAGAGAAATCAGACCGATCCCATTCATCTTGTACGCTCTCTCTCCCTCTCTCTCGCTCGATCGCTGGTCAACGGTTGATCGGCCAAGCTTTGACCAATCATTGCTGATCAATCGACCATCCGCATAAACGGTCAGTCTCTTTGCTACAACTACAACTACTACTAATAATAATAATATCATCTAATTGCAATTAATGTAATAAAGCCCAATAGTTCCAGTGATTAAGCACACAATCGAACGCATCCAGGATATAAGCGATTCATTTGGAACGCACACACACACACGACATACGACATGTTGTACACAACAATATCGGGCGCGCTGGAAAAATTTCAATCAGTCACTTTGTTCGGACCAATCGCGGGAATCTTTTGTTTGTTCCAAAATGATTGCTGAATTTCCCTTTTTATGATCATCATTAGAGATGTTGTCCAGAGATGAATCGCCTGGATCATGGTCTCCAAAGGAATATCCAGCAACGCGTTCCAAAACTGTATTCAAGTCGTTACGGTTATCAAGATAGGATCCTGAATACCGAAACACAATGCTAATGAACAAGCACACACTAACGGGATCAATTGGACAAAATGAATATGTCGCCCAATGAAGTTCCAGCCGTTCCAAATGGAACTTTTAATTGCTTCAGCATCTCAAATGGATCCAGATCTAAGATGGAGATGTGTGAAACAAATATACGATGGATCTTGGAACTTGGATCCAACTTTTCCAAAACTAGCCACTTGGGTGCAATACAAATGATCATGCCAATAATCATCATTATTGTCCAACCGACCAGTGACAATGGGCCCCGACGTTTGGATACAAAAAGTATGTGTGTGTGTGTTGGACGTTTGGTAATTTTGATGAAATAATTTGCTTTGAAAGCTGATGATGATGCTGATGGTGATCACATGAACTAAATCGTGTAATTTCTTTATTTCTCCTTTTCCACTTCCCCTGCAAGGATCATTGGTTCCCGATGAAAATCCAAATCGCCATCCACACTTGGAGCCATGAAACAAACGAACGAATCAACGGGGCCAATAACAATAATGAAATCATGAAATTATCCGCGAATCAAGAGGAGGAGGAAAATTATTAAATGGAGCCGACCGACCGACCGACCCGAGGAAAACTCTTTTCGCACGGACATTTCATATTTCGACCAACAAAAATCAAAAAGCAAGCGAAAAGCAAGAGAGAATCCAATTGGTCAAATTGATTGAGTGAGTGCCAAATCGTGACAAACAGTGGCCATGCCGACAACGCTGGACGAAAACAAACACACTCCAGAGCCAGCCAAAAGGTGCAAAATGCAACTTGCAAAATCAAATCCCCCTAGATCCAAATGGGGTGCCAATGTGCCAAACAACGTGGATCCAAAACAACAACAACAATCCAGATCTTTTCGGATCCAAATCGCCTGTCTAAATCGTTTCAAAATCCAATTCAAAAATTCATGCTCATGACAATGACAGTGGCCGTAATCGTTGATCGTCGATGGTTGTTGTTACTCTCTCTCTTGAAGCATAATCATATTTGATCACATTCAATTGATTCGATGGATGGATGGATGGATGGATGGATGGCTTCGATCGGTCGATAAGTTTTGATTCGTGACTAGCTTCCAGGCATAAGTCTTCCATCCCAGCTATCCAGCTATGTATCTTCAAAGTATCCTATTAGAGATGTTTGATTATGTAAATGAATATTTCCATAATTGAAATGTAAACACACACACACACACCCGCACGCACTTATATCTATCTTGTAATCCCCTCTGGATATATATTCGATTGGATTTCTCGGATCCTCTCTCTCTCCTCTCTCCCCCGACTTGTATCATCGAATCAGCATCGCCATTGATCTAGTTTTAGTTTGTTTAGTTAGATGATTATACAACCAACTGTTAGTTGAATGTCGGGCGGACATCTCGAGAGCCTCGACCAACCTCTGCAATCACGCCACAACAAGCACATACACCTAGCCGCTGCCGGAAATCCAGAATCTTCTGGAGCATCATTCAGCATCACCATCATCATCATTATCATCATCCACCACCATACCAGAGGCGCCAAACGAATCTTTTTTTGGCTTGCTTGAAGCGATAATATGTTATGCAACAAAGAGCCATTGTTTCTGGCGTGATTCTCTTACGCCAACGAACAAAACAGAAGAAATAATTATCGTTCGACTTATTATTTCGCCCTAAAATGAATTCGCATTCGTGGATTCTTGATTCGGAAAAACATGATTCAAATGGCGCCTCTCATTAATTTCCTTCTCATTAATTTTTTTTGTTTCGCAGCGTTTCTCAAAAGACAAGAAAAAATTGCTGATGTTTGACGGTAGTTGAAGAAGAGGGGACTTGCGGCGGCTGGTAGCGAGCGAGCGCGCGCGCCACATAAGCCCGTCCCCCTTCTCGCTCCTTCTACAGAGAGACCGAGAGCGAGAGACAGAGAGAGAGAGAGGCTGGCTGTCAGGCTGCCAGATTGCCTGACTGACGATGCCAGCCGCATGCCAGCAAAAAAAAAAAATAAGAAGAGGAGGAGGAGGAGGAAACTTTCCTGCCCAACACACATATGCACAGACACAGACACTCACGCACACACCGACTGCGAACCAATCAAAATCAGTTTGATTCATCGTCGTCGTCGTCTGCGTCAGGTAATTTTCGAACGAAAAAAAAGAGGTGGAGGTGGGAGATAGTTATTATTATTACATAATAATAATAAGTGTAGGATTTATATGCAAATTCGGGCAATTAGGCAATCAATTTTTGAACTAAAAAAAATTTTGCAT
>JAOZJS010001212.1:0-12897 GCA_025882695.1 Amerodectes protonotaria | reverse complement strand
ATACTATATTGAGCATGCTAAGTAAACCAGACAAAATTTGGAAAAAAAACTATCTAAAATAGCGCGAATTCAAATGGACTCCTTTCGGCAATGATGGTAAGTTCATCTGGGCATGCGAACAAGTCCAAGTCTTCAAAGTTGGAACAGCAATGTAGATGTCACGAGCGATTTTCCATCATGATAATCAGCCACCATTTAAAATGAAGCATTTTCCATTTTCCTCAATAGATGGCACCACATGTTTCAAAGAGAAATCATCGTTATGGTAAACAGTTTGAGCAACAGAGGGCAATAATTCTGATTCTGAACGAAAAAAAAAACGAGAACAAAATTGGTCGGTCTACACATCAGACAAGAATGAAGGTTAAAAAGTGTCAGCCAAATAAGAGGGGGGTAAGAGATAATGTATTAAGTGGGGCTTGAGAATTATAGGAATTATTTGAAAAATAGATCTAGCTGAAACTATTTTGAAACTGATTGAAAAATATAATAGGAATGCTAATTTTAAAACTATTCTGACGATTGATCGACGAGAAAATTAAATGGTAGCTAATTTCAATACTCTTTTCTGACAATTGATTGATCATCAAAAATATGAAGTTTCAAATTCTAGTTGGATCAAATCGAAGAACTAAGAAAAAGAAATAGAAAATATTGCTAAACTAACTGCAAAAATCAAACTAATCGAATAAGCCTGAATAAGAAAAATGGGAAAAAAATCAATGACTTGCCGTATGGACATCCAAAACGCCAAAGTGAACAACCATCCCAACCGAGAGCCAAAGAGAACAACCATCCACGACAAGAGCCAGTGTGCGAATGAACCGATGTGTTTCAAAATAGTTAAGAAAGTTAGTTAATCAGTCATTATCATGATGGCTAAAAATTGACTAATAGTTCAAAAATTTCAAAAATAACAGTGCTGCCATCTAGGAATGAAAACAGAGATTTTTAAATCTAGTCATTGTTCCCAGATGGCAGCACTCATCCATCTAATTAGTTATGACTTTTACCGACAGATGGCGTTGATAGGTTGATCATTTGTGTAAATTTTGTCATTCTTGCCAGTCTTAAGTAATTGCAATTTCTTCAAAATTTTCAAAGTCGAAGCTGATTTTTATTCAAAAACTATTTTTAATTGACAAAAATGACAAATGTGAAACTTTAAAACTGGATAAATGATTGATAATAAATTTAATTGCTTCGTTTTAAAAAATCCAATCACATATCAAAAGTGATCTTAAAATGAATCAGCGAACAGAAATCAAGCCACTCTCCATCAGTTTGAAGATTTTGCTCTGAATTTCCGGGTCTTTAAGGTGCCTGATGAAAATAAAAAAAAACAGTCAAAAATCTTTCAATGCAATCAGAAAAGATTACATACTCTTGCAAAGCTTTAGGATCGTTTTGCATTTGTTCTAAAATGATGCGCATGGCGGGATCGGCCAAAATGCTTTGAATTTCTGGATCAGCCATGGCTCTTTTTCGCATATCTTCTGGGTTAGAATAAGAGTTCATAGCACACTTGCGGAATCCCTCGAGCGCCTCCTGATTTTAGGAAGAAACAATTTAAAAAAAATAGTTCTAAAATAAGCATGTATCGAACAAACCTTATTGTTTTCATCCAATTCCAAAGCT
The DNA here is from genome assembly GCA_025882695.1 of Amerodectes protonotaria. Lineage (NCBI taxonomy): Eukaryota > Metazoa > Arthropoda > Arachnida > Sarcoptiformes > Proctophyllodidae > Amerodectes > Amerodectes protonotaria. The sequence goes on along the minus strand of JAOZJS010001212.1, from coordinate 11,259 downwards.
TTTTGGAAGGCGCTTTGAGCTTTTTGAAATTCTTTCATCGCCATCAATGCGTAACCTTTACGAATATAACCACGGACTAGAAAAGAATAAAGCATTTAGATTTGGAAAAAATGAATATACTGAAGATCATACCGAATGTTGGATCAAGACGAATGCATTCTTCACAATCTTTCAATGCCAAGTTAAATTCAGCCAGTTTTTGATAGCATGCGGCACGGTTACTATAAAGTTTTGCATCGTCAGGGTTGCGTTTGATTGCTTCGGTGTAATGCTTGATAGCAAGTGGATAATCACCTTTTTTGAAATATTCATTGCCCAAATTTTTCTCTTCTGCAGATTTGTCCGTATCAAGATAAGCTTTTCGTTCGTTTTCTTTGATGATTTTTTCAACCTCGGACAATTTGGCCACTGTCTCCGGTGTTCGATGTTCAGTCAAAGATTTTTGATAATAAGTCCTGGCATTCTCATAATCACCCAATTTTTGATAACAACTGGCCATTCTCGAATAAGCTTTTGCAATTAGCTTGAAATCAGCTCGGTTTTCTCGGCCAACTTCAATAGCTTTTTCACATTGTTTGATGGCTTCTTCATATTTGCCTTGCTCGAAATAAACTGCAGCCTTGTTATTCAAAAAGGTCATATCGGTTGGATCTAGCTCGATGGCTTGGTCATAACATGCCAAGGCTTCTTCAAATTTCTTCTGCTTATAAAGAGCATTTCCTTTCTCTTTGGCGGCTTGTGCCTAAAATGATCGAAAACAATTGATGAACCAAGGTGCCGCAAGAAAAAAAATTAAATTTATAGTACCTTAGCTTTATTTTCATCTGAAGGCATGTTTCTGAAATGAAAAATTTTTTTGAAGTTTTATATTTCGAATGACAGTTCTTGACAAATTCAAACAAGTAATCGTTGACAAACGGCAGCAATAAAAATGAAGTGGCTTCGGACGATGGTAAAATCAAAAAAACAAGAAACACAGTTCGAAAATATGCGAGAAATTTCTAGATCGAATCGGCACTAAGTGAATAACTGAGGACAGCTGTGAACAGTTGAACACCAAATTTATACGCTGCTCAAATCGACGAACCACTTTCATACAATGCAATTTTTTGGTTTGCCCTTGCACTTTACAGGGGGAATTTGAGAAACTTGGTCGCGATACTCAAATTTGGAAATAGCTAACTTTAAAAAAGCTTGGTAATGAATGTTACCAAACCACCATTGATCAGAATCAACATTATTCGAAAGCGATTGAATCAAATGAAATCAAATCAAACAATCTGAATATTATTGATATTATTTTCAAATTTACAATAAAACAAGAATACGTACAAAGATTTTTCGTGTATAGGTTAGTAAGTCTGTATGCGTGTGGGATGGGCGGTTTGGTTTCAAAAAAAAAGTCAATCATTTCCACAATCAAACAGTTATAATAATAAAAAGGAGGAGGGAGACAAATGACAGTTGTTGTAGTGTTACAGTCATGTTTATAGTGACCAAATGGAAAAAAGACAAAGGGAAAACAAAAGAGAGGAGGTGGAGACAAAATTCAAAATCAAAACTGTAAGAGAAGAACAACAAAAACAGAGAGAGAAAAAAAATCGGCCAATCAAATCAAATCTAACCTATGGTGGAAGCGGTGGTTTATAGTAGAAAACTGTTCTTTTGCGGACACTGGGGGATGGGTTTTTTTTGCCACAGTTTCATTTCAAAACGGAATTAGTTTAGGAGGAGACACAGAGAGTGAGAGAGAGAGCGAGATTATTTAATTGGTAATCAAAATAAACATTTAAACAAAAATACAACCATACACAAGAAGAATTGAGAATAAGACGGAGGAAAAAAAATGAGGAGGGGAGAGAATGGAGAGCATCATCATCATCTTCATCATCATCATTCATTCAAATTTCGAATAAATAATTAATAATCAAAATGTGATTTTTTTAAACACGTTTCCGGGTGTCGGGCAGGGGTGTGTAGGCATGTGTAGGTGTGTGGTGTTTGCGGAAAGAAAATCAAATATATTCAAATCAGAAATCAGTAAGGAATCTATTTACAGCAACAATTTGTGTGTTATAATAACAACTTTTAGAAATAATAATTAGAAAAAAAAATCACTTATAGAAGAGCGAGAGAGAGACAAAGAGAAAAAACAATTTTCCAATAAAGTATTAATGATAATTGCAAGATCTGTATGTATGTGGGAGGGGCGCATCATAGACAAAACCAACCACGAAATGGGATTTTTTGAAAAAGAAAATGATTTTCAAAAAAAATTCGAAAATTTGATTCAAATTTTCCTTGGTTTTTTTAGAAATATAGAAATTGACAAATCTGAGGTGTTTAGAATTCCACAATTGTTGTTTCATAATTAATATGGTATATTTACACAGAGAAAAAAAGAAAGAAAAAAATTGAGAAAAAATTTAAAGTTTTTCCCATTCACATAGTTTCAGATTCCAGAAAATATTCTTCTTTCGGTTTCAAAAATTTACAATGACAAGGTTAATATAGAAGAATATATCCGTTCATTGGGTGTGTATGTGTGGTAAGTATGTTTGAATGAATATGGATTCAATGTTGAGGGCTGTTTGGGTGTGGGCGTGAAATGAAAATGAATTTCATTCAATGATGATTATGAATGGTGATTCCGGGTGGATGAGGGAAATGAGAGATTTCCCATGAAATGAATGGAAAAATGTGATGATATTTTAATGATAATGATAATGATTAGATTCCTACTACTTCTTCTTTTTTGTGCGCCCAAATTCAAGCACGAGATCAGAATTTGATTCAATTAGTGTCGTTATTTTAATATTCGAAAATTTTGCTTCATTTATAGATCGGATTATTTAAAGCGAATTGGATGAGGTAGTAATGACCACCATCAAATGTGATATTCCGAATGACAACAAATTTGGTGCTGTTGAAACCAAATATCTGTCACTGTATTCTCCCGGTGGAAATATATGCATGACATAACCATACTGTTGTGGATCAAAACGAAAAAAATTAATCAATTTTAGACTGAAAATTCTTCCTAAATTCACAACTCACAGCTGAATCATTGACGATCCCAGCAGCATGTTTGCTTTGCAGGTACGTGATGAAATATTTATAAAGATTATTACTCTGCTGTAACACATCCACTGAATCTCGGCCACAAGGTAATGCTATCAATATGCAGAAGTCATCTTTGGACTAAATTGGCGAATTCGAAGAATCACAAGTTAGTCGTTTCCAATTGTATTGAAATTCTGATACTTACTTGAATTTTCTTTTCCACTTGATTTAAATGACAAGAATCGATCCTCATACGCTGCGTGATCCTTAACGATGCAAATGAATTATCTTGATGAAAAGACAATGCCTGTGCTGCTAGGGTTTTATTTCCGCATATATAATGCATCTGTACTGCTGTTTGATCACCTTTCATTGCTAATAATCCTGACCACAGCTGTGGATGTCTTTGCAATATCCCTTCTTGTTGTGGTGGTGTTGTTGTTGTTGGTCCATAATTTGATGTTGGCGGTGGTGGCAATGATGCTGCTGATGCTGGTGATACAGAGCTTATATAATCGGGAGGCGTTACTCGTTTCGATTGTTCCAAAACCGAACACTCAGATGATGGTCGACTGAGTGGCTGAGGTAAATTAGGCGATGGTACACGCTGGAATGTGGACATATTCAACGGTGGATCATTATTGTTCAATGTAGTTGCAGCTGATGGTTGTTGCGAATTAGGATCTTTACTCGCAATGAATTGATTGGAAATTGGGTTCCTAAGAATTTCAACATTAGACTCGGCAGAGCTACCATTTCCGGCCAAATCTTTACGATAGGCTGGAGAATGAGATGGTGATGGGAACGGTTTGCTGGATGGTCTTTTTGGTTCAAGCGGTGGTTGTTGTTTGCTTAAATCTTGCCCATAGTTCATTGGATGGGTAGATAGATTGCGATTCTGGCCATTCAATCCATATTGAAGATAGACAGCTTCATTGGCCAATGGGAAACGTTCAGGTGGTAGTGCCAATATTGGGCCAAAATGGCGCATTCCTGGATAATTCCTCGAAGCATTCAGACTGGCCATATCTATCGGGAATGATGATTCGGGATGCAATTTTATGTCTTCATTGAACGAGGATGGTGCCCGGTGCATTTCATCCTTTTGAGACTTGGATGCAAGATGAGATTTTTGTTGTTGTTGTTGCTGTAATGCTGCCGCTGTAGCTTGTTCTATTTGTTCAGGAGTCAGGCCTGGTGGTGGTGGATGACATGGAAAATTGGCCGCAGCATTGTAAATGTAACGCTGTGGCATTGTCATTTGCTGTGGTCTCATACCAGGCACATTTGGATAAGGATTCCACAAATGAATTTGATTACAGATATCAAATTCATAATTAGCCATTGGGATCATTGATGGGTTGATGATCTGATTGGCACCGGACACTGGTGGTTGAGGTGGACGTCCTTGTGCCAATGAAGCCATTTGTTGTGGATTGATAAAAGGCATTGGCTGCGATTGCTGTTGTTTTTGCAAAGAATTCAAATATTCTTGCTGTTGTTGAAGAAATATATCGGCAGAACTCATATTGGGATGTGAACTGGCAGTGGTATTCAACAAGTTTCCAGGATACGATAAATTCAACTCGGGAGGATTAGAAAGAGGTTGAGCATTTACACCAGCTACTTGAAGGACGGATTTATTATGTAAGAATGGTTTGGATGTTGGGTTCAACGGAACCGCCGATGTATTTGGTGGTAGTGGTGGTGGTTGATTGCCATTATTGCAATTGATGTTCAGATTTTTAATGGATTCAGCCATTGAAGGAGGTGTCATCGATGATACTGATGGTGGAATCGTCTTCACCGGATCATTCATCACATTAGGACCGGAATTCGCAACGATATTAGGCGATTCACTAATTGGCCTCAGAATTTCGGTGGCTTGCTGACCAACCGGATGCTGAAATTTTGGTTTAATATGTACGGTGGTATGTACATTGACATTGTTTCCTGTGATTACTGGTGACATGGTAACTAACGATGGAGCGAAAGTGGCAGTGGTTGTTGTTGTTGTTGGTGCTGCTGCCGATGTTGCATTAAGATCGATGGAGGGAATCTTTTCTCCGGACATAATAGATTCGTAAATCAACCCTTTTCCTGTTTTCAATTTCAATGCACAAGTGGTGGGGGAATTATGCAAACGTTCCGAAAAGCTAGGAACAAATTTCATATTCTGATGATGATCAATAATTGATGGTGATTTGATCGTAGGAGGGGTGGTAATCATGGTCATCGGTGTGCTGGTAATTACTGCAACGTTGGCCGATGGAACTTCGGGTGTTATTGGAACTGTCGGAACAGTGGTTGTCGCAGTTACCGTGGTCGACAAAGTTGGAGTTGTTGCTGTGGCCACGACAGTCTGAGCAATATTGGCAATTTTCTCCACATTACCAGTGGATTGTATGACGCTAAGTGATTCGGATTTTTTGGGCTCACTCGATAATGTTCCTGTCGATGATGTTATGGGCACGTTGATTACAGTGCTGATTAGTTGTTCGGATTCAGCCATTGTCGTTGTTGGTAATGTTGCTGTTGTTGATTGGCATCCATCATCCGCATTCTTCATGATGATTTCATTATTTTCCTCGTTGGTAGACTTTGCTAGTGTTACATCATCGGATGATGATGATGATTCAGTCTTTTTCGATGTAGGATCTTCTTGTACATTCGATCCTCTTGATCTTGTTACACGATAGTTGCGCGTCTTAGATTCTAAATTAAGAGCGGATGAAATAGATTCAGAAACATACTGGTCTAATGATCTAAAATTCATACCATCTTGTTCTTCTTCAGAATCCTGACCACCATTGTTGCCAGTTGTTGGTTGAACACCATCGTCACTTTTCCGATTGGAACGCGTAACTCTTTTACAAGTTGCATTCCCTTGTTTTTCACCTTCAACCTTGTTCTGATTCGTGTTATTGGCGGCGGCGACATTCTTCATTGCTGCGGATTGTTCATCCCCAATCTCATCGCTGGTCGATTTGGCGCCTTGAGCGGACATCAGCCGAGCAGATTTCCTAACACCTTTCAATGTGGAATTATCATTGATAGCCGCAGCCGTCGAGCTTGAAGCCGATTCTTCGACAAACTTAACATCTTCTTTCATCTTGCCATCATTATTTCCAGAATCTTGTAATCGAATGACCAATTTTCCACTTTGGTTTACTTCGGAAACATACTCTTTAGGACAAATGCCAAGACTGGAAGACGTTCCTACTGCTGCGACTGCTGCTGCTATTGTTGTTGGTGACAATGTGGCATTCATTTCTGCAAATGTAGACGAAACAGTCGATACAACGGCAGCTTCCGGTTGTTGTTGTTTGGCTTCAGCAGATACATCCACAGTTACTGTGGTGTTGGTTGCACCATTATCATTTTGATGACGTTTCTCGAAAAGATGTTTGGTTTCATCCAACACATTGGATGAAGACATGAAATGCGGTGTTTTGATATGATCCAACGTTAATGGACCTTCATCTTCTTCGTCGGTGAATTCGAAAACATCATACGCTCTGGGAGATTTGGGACGATTGGCATTGGTACCGATGCTGATGTTGGTTGCACCGGCCATTGCAAAAGTGGTGGAGGTGGCTGCGGTGTTGGTCGCCGACAATAACGTTTTCTTATGGTCATTGTTCTCATTCGCTTTATTTGCTTGCGATTCCACATTGGGTGAATTCTTTTTCTTTCTACCTCGTTTGGATTGTTTCTTCTTGTTATCATCTTCATGTTGTTCATCTTTGAAAGTGCCTGGCTGTTCGTCCATTGAATAATCAGTATCATCCAATTCTTCCAATGTTGTACTGTTCACTGCTGATGCAGCCACAGCAGCCGTTCTCACACTTCTACGAATGGAATAAGAATAACCACCAGAACCAGAACCAGAACCAGAACCACCACCTTGCTGTTGTTGTTTTCCTCGTGGTTGTTTGGTCTGTGATCCTGGTGAAACATCGGAAGACACCGATGATTGAGATGTCGGCGAAAGCAATGCAACATTGGTGGCCGTCGGTAAATTGGTATTGATCGTCAAACTGTTGGAAAATGATACTGATGTGTCATTCTGTGGCAGCTGTTGCGATTCACTTCTGGGCGAATGCATCAAAGAATCAGAATTCTTTCGATTTTTTGTTCTTCGACTACGTTTCGGTTTCGATGCACATTCATTTGTTGAATCCGGTTCGATTTCTTCAATCGATCGTTTTTGGATATTGTTGTTGATGATTACCGCGGCATCCTTGTTGTTGATATCATCATTGATGGCAGAATTCTGTTCCTGTTCTTGTTGTTCATCCATCTTGGTCGCCTCTGCACTTTCATTTTCGGTCACATCTATTCTTACTTTCTGTTGTTCTATCGTTTTATTACTGTCACTATTATCAACCACCATCTTATTATCATCGGGTGGAAGTTGCATGGTAACCATCGTGGTTTTACTGAATAATTCTGCATCGAAATTTTCACTACCCGGCGACATGCAAAATGTGGCCAATGTTTCACCCGAAGAATCCTGATCATTGATTACCTTCAAAATTGGCATGTTTAGCTGCGTTGATTGATTTTCTTCCAGAAGCGTTTTATCGATCTCTTCTACATTCAATGTTTGATCCGTTTCAGGTACCGATTCCATTTGAGTACAATCCGATTGAAGTTGTTGATGTACACCGTCAACTTCAACAATCTCAAACATAAATGGTGATTGATCATGGCTATGACGACGACCTTTGATTATCATCGCGTTGGTATTTTTAGGTGATAAAATTTTGTTGGCAATCAATTGTAGCGATTCGGTGGTCATTGTTGAATTCGGATCCGTAGTACTGATGATGATCTGTTTGCCTTGTTCCTTGGCTAAATCGATGCTTTCCTGCAATGATTTTTCCAAAACATTATCATCCACAATCAATTCGTGATCACATTGATTATAATCATTGTTTAACATCACCACCGCTATGGGCGGTGTTGAAGCAACAGTTGATCCATCCTTTGCTTCATCTTTTTCCAAAATATCCTGGCCGGAAGTTTCAATCTCTTGCACCGCTGCCTTCAATTCTTGATCGTCCACCATGAGCACAACTCCTCCAGCTTTCTCCGGTGTTTCCATGATCTGTTCTTGATCGATCATTACTGGTTGATCAGAATCAACCGAATCAGCGAGGATGAATTGCAATCCATGCAAACTGGCTCCAGCCTCGATTTGATCTGTTTCAACACTTGGTCCAGTTATTCTAGCACAAGGATCATTCATATCTTGCAATAAAGCTGCAACAGCCAAATCATCTTCCTTCTTACGTTGACATTCAACATCATTATCTTCGATTCGAGTTTCGGTTACATCTATCGTCGTTGGCATCAAGGATGATGGCTGTTGTTCATTTGCATCCTCAACGATCACCGATTCGTTGTTAAATGGCTGGCCAATTATTTCATCACCATTGTCCAAAATGATTGCATTGTTCGGCTCAAGTTTGGCCATAATTAAGGTCGCGGTTCGATTATCAACAATTTTACAAGCAGATGATGATGATTCTGGTGAGCTAAGAAATTCAGCTGGAATTTGTTGGATCATAGGCTGATCATTTTCGGTGGTAATATTTGTGGTGATTGTTTCAAAACCAGGAAAATGGCCAACCGACTGACCTTGGATGAGATCGGTTTCAATTTCTTTTTGCAGATGAATAATCGCCTCATCATCATCATAGTTTCGTTGAAAGGGAAGGTTTTGTTCAAACGGACTAACCGATTTGCTAGATTCATCATTATCATTCTGATGAATGGTGACCAAATTTCCCAGCGATGCTTGTCCCGGAATCAGAGCATTAAAATCATTTGAATCTCCTGTCACCAAATCGTGATGTCCTCCTTCCAGTTCAGAAAGGCAAGAATCCGAAGAGGAATCATTCTCATTAAAATGCCTCAAAATAGTTTTACTTTCATTGATCAATTCTTCGTCGATGGTTTTATCCGGATAGGAATTATCATCTACTTGCGATGTGATTATGTTGTCCGAATACGATGGCGAGGATAGGGGGCTGGATATTTCCGGTGTTCTGGGCGGTGGTGATGGAGAACCTGGGCGATAATCCAATGAATGTGATTTTTGACGATAAAATTTGGAATTGGGCGACAGTAACATGTACATATCCGATGTCATTTCGATTCGATGTTTCTCGTCGGCCAACGAATGATCATCAATCTTATCACAATCATCATTGCTTAAGGAATCTTTACAGAATTTATCCTTATTCTTGATGGATTTCTTTTTCTTCTTATCATTCAACAATTCACTGACATTACTACTTGAATCTTCATCATCAATTTTAACAAGGGTATTCTTGTGCGACATTCTTTTGATTTTGCCTTTGTTACACGACGATGATGATGATGAAAATCTATCTCTGCCCGATTTTTTTGGCCGACTCTTCAACTTTAATCCTTCAGCTAATTCTTTAGCACTTGGCTTATTATCCTTGGAATCATCTGATGATCCATCATACATGTTATAATAAATGTCCGAATTCAATTCAGCGGGCTTCTTCAATTCCTTGAAACTATTCTTAGTTTTGAACGACGAATTCTTTTGTTTATTTTCGGAAGATTGGGCTCTTTTCTTCTTTTTCTTCTCCCTATTTTCCATTTTCCAAGCTCGTGCAATACTATCATCTTCATCGTCAACTTTAATGGCAAAATCGTCGTTTTGGCCGAGAATCGCTTTAGTCATCATGGTCTTGATATCCATGTTGGTGGGAAATTTATCATTCTTCATCTTACGATCACCACAATTCTTGGATGAATATACTTTCGCACCGCTCGTTTCTGAATATCTATCTTTTTCTTTATTGGATTTTTTCGTTCGTTCAAAGTCAAGATATTTCATCAACTTACTACCACCATCTTCATCGCTGGATATGCTCAAAGATGGATATTTATCGCTGCTGCTGCTGCTGCTGTTTTTCTTGGATTTTCCCATATTTTTATTGATAGATCTTGATGAACTAATCGATGAGATCATGTTCGATGTTTCAGAAGAATCATCATCGTTTAAAAATTCACTAAACTCATCACGTTTATTACTGGATTTGTTCCGTTTGCTATTACCACAATAATCATCATCCGAACCTCTTCCATGATAATGGCTTCGTTCGGTCGTTGAACAAGAATCATCATCATGGTTAGATGGTTTTTTCGATTTTTTTAAAGTCGAATATTTGGAAAAATCTTCGGAATCCACTTCACTGTCTTCGGCTTCTTCATCTTCTTTTTCGTCGTCGTCTTCATCATCTTCATCCGACGATGATGATGAAGATGATGATGGTCTTTTACGTTTGTTCGACTTGGATTTAAAATTCTTTCGATCATTAAAAGAATCATCAGAATCTTCTTCTGAATCTTGGCTACTTTTTTCATCATCTTTCCGATCTTCTGAATCTTGGCCACTTTTCTCATCATCTTTCCGATCCTCTAAATCTTGGCTACTTTTCCCATCATCTTTCCGATCTTCACGTTTGATTGATTGATTCTGCTTTCCTCCAACGTTAGAATCCATGCTGTTTGGTTTGTTGTTCTTGTTTTGTTTGTCACTGGATCTTGCCTTTACTTTATCATACATTGAAAAATAGATCGGTTCATCATCATAATCATGCAGGTTGCTATTCTTCTTATTCTTCTTATTCTTATCTTTATGTTTATCTTTCTTCTTTTGTTTATCACTATTCTTTGATTTTTCCTTGCGTTTATTACTGCTACTATTCTTATTGCTTTTATCCCTGTTGTCAGTTCTTGTGCACTTGCGCTTTGAACACTGTTGCTCTTTGTCTCTGTCTTTGTCTTCTCCTCCTCTACGTTGTTCTCTGTCTTTGTTGCTGCCACTATCTTTGTCCGTGTTGTTTTTGTTGGAATATTCTTTCTCTTTCTCTTTCTCTTTAGATTTTTTCTTCATCTTTTCCCGTTCTTTTTCTTTGGTCACTTGATTTGATAACTCACCCTTTTTAATAATATTATTATTATTGTTATTGGTTTTGCTATTGGTATTGGATGAATCAATCTTTTTCTCTTTGTCCATCGTTTTCGACGTTTCGTTTGAAGAAGATTTCTGCTGTTCTCTGCTACCACCACTATTCTGTTTTTCCATCGACGCTTTTCTCGAGGTTGGTTCACGATTATTATTATTATTATTGTTGTTGTTGTTGT
>JAOZJS010001211.1:0-12915 GCA_025882695.1 Amerodectes protonotaria | reverse complement strand
TCGGTCATGCCGGGCGCCGTATTCACTTCGAGGAAGTACGGATTGCCGGCGGCATCGAGCATGAAATCGGCACGGCCCCAATCAGTGCAGCCGAGCACGTCGAACGCGCGGCGCGCGAGACGTTTGAACTCGGCTTCGCGCACGGCATCGACGCCGCACGGGATCAGGTACTGCGTATCGTCGGCGATGTACTTCGCGTGGTAGTCGTAGAACTCGCCCGCGGGCACGATCTTGATCACGGGCAAGTCGAGATCGGCCGCGATGCAGGCCGTGTACTCGCCGCCGCCTTCGATGCTCTGCTCGACGATCACGATCGTGTCGTGACGCGCCGCTTCCTCGAGCGCGGCAACCAGCGCATCGGCCTGCTTGACCTTGATCACGGCGACGCTCGACCCTTCGCTGGCCGGCTTCACGAACAGCGGCAGGCCGAGCCGCGCGACGATCTCCGCGGCGCGCGCCGCGTAGTCGTCGCCGCGCATGACCGTCGCGAACGGCGGCGTCGGAATGCCCGTCTGCTGCCAAATCAACTTGGTGCGGAACTTGTCGAGGCCGAGCGCCGAACCGAGCACGCCGCTGCCCGTGTAGCGGATGCCGTAGAAATCGAGCGCGCCCTGGATCTGGCCGTTCTCGCCGTAGCCGCCGTGCAGCGCGTTGAACGCGCGCGCGAAACCCTCGGCCTTGAGCAAGGCCAGGTCGCGTTCGGCCGGGTCGAACGGATGCGCGTCGATGCCGTAGTCGCGCAGACCCTGCAGCACCAGACGGCCCGAGTTCAGCGATACCTCGCGCTCGGCGGACGCGCCGCCGAACAGTACCGCCACCTTGCCGAAACGTTTCGGATCGATCCCGCTCATGTTGCTTGTTTCCCTTGCTGTGCTTGCACGAGCTTGGCCGGCACCGTGCCGATCGAGCCCGCGCCCATCGTGATCACTACGTCGCCGTCGCGCGCCACGGCGGCGATCGCCGCGGGCAGATCGTCGATCTTGGCCGCGAATACGGGGTCGGGCCGGCCTGCGCTGCGCAACGCGCGCGCGAGCGCCTCGCCGTTGGCCGTCGGAATCGGCGCCTCGCCGGCCGCATAGACTTCGGTCAAGACGAGCGCATCGACGCTCTCGAGCACGTGCACGAAGTCGTCGAAGCAGTCGCGCGTGCGCGTGTAGCGGTGCGGCTGGAACGCGAGCACGAGGCGGCGCCCCGGGAACGCGCCGCGCGCGGCCGCGAGCGTGGCGGCCATCTCGACGGGATGGTGACCGTAATCGTCGACGAGCGTGTAGGCGCCGCCGCCCTGCGCGGCCACTTCGCCATGACGCTGGAAGCGGCGGCCCACGCCGTTGAATTCGGCGAGCGCCTGCTGGATCGCTGCATCGGCCACGCCGAGATCGGTCGCGATCGCAATCGCGGCCAGCGCGTTCTGCACGTTGTGCAGGCCCGGCAGATTCAGCACCACCGCGAGCGGCTCGCGGCCTGCGCGCTGCACCGTGAAATGCATGCGTCCGTCGCGCGCGTCGATGTTCTCGGCGCGCACGTCCGCATCGGGCGCGAAGCCGTAGCCGACCACGGATTTCGAAATGAACGGCACGATCTGGCGCACGTTCGGATCATCGACGCACACCACGGCGCTGCCGTAGAACGGCAGGCGCTGCGTGAATTCGATGAAGGCCTGCTTGAGGCGCGCGAAGTCGTGACCATAGGTATCCATGTGATCGGCGTCGATGTTCGTAATGACTTCGATTACCGGATACAAGTTCAAAAACGAAGCGTCCGATTCGTCGGCTTCGGCCACGATGAAATCGCCGGTGCCGAGCCGCGCGTTCGCACCGGCGCTGATCAACCGGCCACCGATCACGAAGGTCGGATCGAGACCGCCCGCGGCGAGCACGCTCGCGACGAGACTCGTCGTCGTGGTCTTGCCGTGCGTGCCCGCGATCGCGATGCCCTGCTTCAAACGCATCAGTTCGGCCAGCATCACCGCGCGCGGCACGATCGGCACGTTCAGACGGCGCGCGGCCAGCACCTCGGGGTTGTCCGAGCGCACCGCAGTCGAGACCACGACCGCGTTCGCGCCTTCGATGTTGGCCGCATCATGGCCGATATAAATACGCGCGCCGAGCGCTTCGAGGCGCTCCGTCACCGCGTTGTTGGCGAGGTCGGACCCGCTGACCTGATAGCCGAGATTGACGAGCACCTCGGCGATGCCGCTCATGCCGGCGCCGCCGATGCCTACGAAATGGATGTGTTTGACGATATGTTTCATTGCTGCATTCCTTGCCACTTCACGCCCGCCGCCGCCGCGCACGCTTGCGCGACCGCGTCGGTGGCTTCGGGCTTCGCGAGCCCGCGCGCACGTTCGGCCATGGCCGCGAGCGACGCGCGCGACTGGCCGCGCAACCAATCGGCGAGACAGTCGACCGACAGATCGCGTTGTTGCACCAGCACCGCCGCTTCCGCATCCGCGAGAAACTCGGCATTGCTGGTTTGATGATCGTCCACCGCGTACGGGAACGGTACGAACAGCGCCGCCACGCCGGCCGCCGCGATCTCGGAGACCGTCATCGCGCCGGAGCGGCAGATCACGAGATCGGCATCGGCATACGCCGCGGCCATGTCGTCGATGAACGGCACGAGTTGCGCGTCGCTCGCGGCGATCCCGGCCGCTTCGTAATTCGAGCGCAGCGCGTCGATATGCTTGACGCCGGCCTGATGCACGACGAGCGGACGCTCCTCGGGCGCAAGCAGCGCGAGCGCGGCCGGCACCACTTCGTTCAACGCCGTCGCGCCGAGGCTGCCGCCGACCACGAGCAGACGCAGCCGCCCGTCGCGCTTCGCGTAGCGCGCGGCCGGCGACTCGATGCGCGCAAGCTCCGCGCGGATCGGATTGCCGGTCCATTCCGCATGCGGCAGCGCATGCGGGAATGCGACGAGCACGCGCTTCGCGATCTTCGCGAGCACCTTGTTGGCCAGGCCCGCCACCGAATTCTGTTCGTGCAGCACGAGCGGCCGCCCCGTCAGCGCCGCCATCACACCCGCGGGGAACGTGATGTAGCCGCCCATGCCGAGCACCGCATCCGGCTTCACGCGGTTCAATACGCCGAGACTCTGCGCGCATGCGCGCAGCAGGTTGACCGGCAGCATGAGCTTGGTCTTGAGGCCCTTGCCGCGCAAACCGCCGAAACGCACGTACTCCATCGGCACGCCGTGCTTCGGCACGAGGCTCGCCTCCATGCCGGCCGGATTGCCGAGCCAGACCACGCGCCAACCCGCGTCGCGCATGCGCTGGGCGACGGCCAACCCCGGGAACACGTGGCCCCCGGTGCCGCCGGCCATCACCAACAGCGTCGGCTGCGAGAGGCTCATACCTTCCCCCCTCGCATCAACACGCGATTTTCATAATCCACACGCAACAGCACCGCCAACGCGACGCAGTTGAGCAAAATCCCCGAGCCGCCGTAGCTGACGAGCGGCAACGTAAGCCCCTTGGTCGGCAGCAGGCCCAGATTCACGCCCATGTTGATGAACGCCTGCGACCCGAACCAGATGCCGATGCCCTTGGCGGTCAGGCCCGCGAACGTGCGTTCGAGCGCGAGCGCCTGACGGCCGATCTCGAACGCGCGGCGCACGATCCAGTAGAACAGCAGGATCACCGCCATCACGCCGACGAAGCCGAGCTCCTCGCCGATCACGGCGAGAATGAAGTCGGTATGCGCCTCGGGCAGATAATTGAGTTTCTCGACGCTGCCGCCGAGCCCGACGCCGAACCATTCGCCGCGGCCGAACGCGATCAGCGAGTGCGTGAGCTGATAGGCCTTGCCCTGCGCGTTGTGCTCGTCCCACGGGTTCAGATATGCGAACAGACGCGCGCGCCGCCACGGCGAGAGCCAGACGATCATCGCGAACGCGCCCACCGCCACCGTCACGAGGCCGCCGAACAGCTTGCCGTTCACGCCGCCGAGGAACAGCACGCCCATCGCGATCGCGGCCACCACCATGAACGCGCCCATATCGGGTTCGAGCAGCAGCAGCGCGCCGACCAGGCCGACCACGGCCCCCATCGGCAGGAAGCCCTTGCCGAAGCTGTTCATGTACTCCTGCTTGCGCACCGTGTAGTTCGCCGCATACAGCGTCACGGCGAGCTTCATGACTTCCGACGGCTGCATGTTCGTGAAGCCGAGCGGAATCCAGCGGCGCGCACCGTTCACGCCCTTGCCGAGGTGCGGAACCAGCACGATCGCCAACGCGACCAGCGAGATCAGAAACAGCTGCGGCGCGTAGCGCTCCCACTTCGAGATCGGCACGCGGAACGCGAGCACGGCCGCGACGAAGGCCGCGCCGAGCGATGCAGCGTGGCGCACCAGGAACGCATAATCGTGGTACGCCGCGTACTTGCGCGAATCGTTCATCGCGATCGACGCCGAATACACCATCACCAGGCCGAGCCCGAGCAGCGCGATGACGACCCACAACAGCGTGTAGTCGAAATCGAGCATGCGCGAGCGCGTCGGGCGCGCGCCGTTGACCATGCTTTCGAGGCCGCCGGGACCCCCGGCGCGGCCGGTAGCGGCATGACCTGCAGCGGCAGCCGCGCCGCGCGTGCGCGACGTCCGTGCGCCGGCCGCGGCCAAGCCGCCGCCTCCGCCGGTTTCGCCGCGGCCGATAAAACGGGAAACGAAGCGGTCAGTCCAGCTCATAGCGTCGTTCCTTTATCGAGAGCGATTTCATGCACCGCTTGCGTGAAGACTTGCGCGCGGTGGGCGTAATTCGTGAACATGTCGAGGCTCGCGCATGCCGGCGACAGCAGCACCGCGTCGCCCGGCGCGGCGAGTTCGCTCGCCGCGCGCACGGCCGCTTCGAGCGATGCATACGCATGCAGCGGCACGCCCGTCTGTGCGAGCGCTTCCTGCAGCGCCGGCGTATCGCGGCCGATCAGCGCCACGGCGCGGCACCAGCGCGTCACGGGTGCGGCGAGCGGCGCGAAATCCTGGCCCTTGCCGTCGCCCCCCGCGATCAGCACGCAATGCTGCGCGAGGCCGTCGAGCGCGGCGACCGTCGCACCAACGTTGGTGCCCTTGCTGTCGTCGACGTAATCGACACCGTCGAACGACGCGATCAATTCCACGCGATGCGGCTCGCCGCGGTATTCGCGCAGCGCGTGCAGCAGCGGTGCGGCCGGTAACCCGGCCGCGCGCGCCAGCGCGAACGCGGCGAGTGCGTTTGCCGCGTTGTGCAGACCGCGCACGCGCAGCGCGTCGGCCGGCATCAGATGCTTGAGCGCGAAATCGACAGGTTCCGCCGCAGCCTGTTTCCGACGGCGCGTCGAAACCGGCGCGCCTTCGTCGGCGGCGTCGCGGTCGTAGCCGAGCACGAGCCAGTTCATGCCCTTGTCGCGCAGCAGACCGTAGTCGCCCGGCTTGACGGGCGCCTCCAAGCCGAACGTGATCACGCGCGGCGCCGCGCTGCCCGCGACGGCTGCGAACTGCATGACCTGCGCGTCGTCGCGGTTCAGGACGCGCACCGTGTCCGCGCCGAAAACCTTGCCCTTCGCGGCCGCGTAGGCTTCGAAGCTGCCGTGCCAGTCGAGATGGTCCTGGCTCAGATTCAGGATCGTCGCGGCGTCGGGCGCAAAGCTCTGCGCGCCCTCGAGCTGGAAGCTCGACAACTCGAGCACCCAGACGTCGGGCAGCGTGTTCGAATCGATCGCCTCGGCGAGCCGGTCGAGCAGCGACGGGCTGATGTTGCCGGCCACCGCCACGCGCATACCCGCGCGTTCGCAGAGCAGCCCCGTCATGCGCGTCGTCGTGGTCTTGCCGTTGGTGCCCGTGACCGCGAGCACCTTGGGTGCGTAGCCGTGCTCGCCGAGCGCGCGCAGCGCGCGCGCGAAGAATTCGAGCTCGCCCCACACCGCGAGTCCGCGCTCGCGCGCGGCGTCCAGCAGCGCGGCCAATTCCGGTTCGAGCGGCGACAGTCCCGGGCTCAGCGCAACCACTTCGATGCCGCCGTCCAGCAGTGCGGGCGAGAACGGCCCGCCGACGAACTCCGCATCGATGCCGGCCGCGCGCAACGCGTCGAGATTGGCCGGCGCCTCGCGCGTATCGGCGATGCGCAGGCGGCAGCCGTGCCTCGCGCACCACCGCGCGATCGCGAGGCCCGACTCACCGAGCCCCAGCACCAGCACCGTCGGCCGCAGCCGATCTCCGAACATCTCGCCTGACATCCCGACTTCCTTTTACCGCAACTTGAGGGTGGACAAACCGAACAGGCACAACATCAACGTGATGATCCAGAAACGCACGACCACCTGCGTCTCCTTCCAGCCCGACAACTCGAAATGGTGATGCAGCGGCGCCATCTTGAAGATGCGGCGCCCCACGCCGAAACGGCGCTTCGTGTACTTGAACCACGCGACCTGCAGCATCACCGAGAACGTCTCCGCCACGAAGATGCCGCCCATCACGAACAGCACGATTTCCTGCCGCACGATCACGGCCACCGTGCCGAGCGCGCCGCCGAGCGCGAGCGCGCCGACGTCGCCCATGAACACCTGGGCCGGATGCGTGTTGAACCATAGGAACGCGAGACCGGCGCCGCTCATCGCCGAGCAGAAAATCAGCAACTCGCCCGCGCCCGCGATATGCGGGAACAACAGGTACTTCGAAAACACGGCGCTGCCCATCACGTACGCGAACACGCCGAGCGACGCGCCGACGAGTACCACCGGCATGATCACGAGCCCGTCGAGACCGTCGGTCAGGTTGACGGCGTTGCTCGACCCGACGATCACGAAATAGGTCAGCGCGATGAAGCCCCACACGCCGAGCGGATAGCTGATCGACTTGAAGAACGGCACGAGCAGCCCGGCCTGCGCGGGCAGCTTCAGCGACAAGCCGCTATGCACCCACGCCATGAACAGATCGAGCACGCGCACGTTGTCGGCTTCCGACACGCTGAACGCGAGATACACGGCCGCGAACAGGCCGATCACCGATTGCCAGAAATACTTCTCGCGCGACGACATCCCGCGCGGATCCTTATAGACGACCTTGCGGTAATCGTCGACCCAGCCGATCACGCCATAACCGAACGTGACGAGCATCACGATCCAGATGAAGCGGTTCGTCAGATCGCACCACAGCAGCGTCGAGACGGCGATCCCGATCAAGATCAGCACACCGCCCATGGTCGGCGTACCCGATTTGACCAGGTGCGTTTGCGGACCGTCCTTGCGCACCGCCTGGCCGACCTTCATCTCGGCCAGCTTGCGGATCACCCACGGACCGCAGACGAGACCGATCAGCAACGCGGTGATGGTCGCCCCCACCGCGCGGAACGTCAGGTACGTAAACAAGCGCAGAAAGCTCGCATCGTTTTGGAGCCATTGCGCTAGGGCCAGCAGCATGCTTTGTTCCTCTTCTCTTCAATGCGCGGCGGACGCAGGGTCCGCCGCCGGTTGTCCGAGCAGCGCGTCGACCACGCGCTCCATGCGGGTAAAACGCGATCCCTTGGCGAGCACGCTCGCGCCCGCGCCGTACTCGGCCGCCAACAGCGCGTCGACGAGCGCCGGGATCGTGTCGAAGTGCCGTGCATGCGCGCCATAGGCTTCGCACGCGGGCAGCGTGCCGGCGCCGAACGCATAAAGCGCGTCGATGCCCGCCTCGCGCGCATACGCGCCGATCTCGCGGTGAAACTCGGGGCCGTGGTCGCCGACCTCGCCCATCTCGCCGATCACGAGCACGCGCGGGCTCGCCTGCGCGGCCAGCACGTCGATCGCGGCGCGCATCGAATCGGGATTCGCGTTGTACGTATCGTCGATCAGCAGCGCGCCCGCGAGCGAACCGAGCGCCGCGCGCTTGACCTGCAAGCGCCCCTTGACGGGCTCGAACGCTTCGAGGCCGCGTTTGACCGCATCGAGCGGAACGCCCGCGGCAAGCGCGGCGGCCGTCGCGGCCAAAGCGTTGCGCGCGTTGTGCGCGCCGAGCACCTGCAGTTGCACCGAGCACTGCCCGGCCGGCGTATCGATCTCGAGGCGGCTGCCGTGCGCCACGCCCGTAACGGCCGCGGCCGTCGTGCGCGACGCGTCGTTCAGCGCGAAATCGAAAATGCGCCGGCCCGTCGCGGCGACGCGCCAGATGCCCGCATAAGCGTCGTCGGCCGGAAACACCGCAGTGCCGTCCGCGCCGAGCGCGTGGAGGTTCGCCGCGTGCTCGAGCGCGACGGCCTCGACCGTCGCCATGAATTCCTGATGCTCGCGCTGCGCATTGTTGACGAGCGCAACCGTGGGCGCGGCCAGGCGCGCGAGCCCTTCGGTCTCGCCAGGATGATTCATGCCGAGTTCGATCACGGCCAACCGGTCCTTGGCCGACAGACGCAGCAGCGTGAGCGGCAGACCGATGTCGTTATTGAAGTTGCCCGCCGTCGCAAGATACGCGTCCGCGCCGACCGCGGCCGCGAAAATCGACGCGATCATTTCCTTGACCGTGGTCTTGCCGTTGCTGCCCGTGACCGTCACGAGCGGCACGGCGAAGCGCATGCGCCAACCGTGCGCGAGCTGGCCGAGCGCGACGCGCGTATCGGCCACCTTGAGCGCAGGCAGCGTCCACTCGGCGACGCTGCGCGAGATCATCGCCGCACTCGCGCCGCGCGCCGCGACCTGTTCGAGAAAATCGTGCGCATCGAAGCGTTCGCCGTGCAGCGCGACGAACAAATCGCCGGGCCCGCACGCACGGCTGTCGGTCGACACCTTCGCGAACGACGTGCTCGCATCGCCGAGCACCGTAGCGCCCGGAATCAGCGCGGCCGCTTCTTGCAAGGTCAGCATGGGCGCCGTCATACGCCGCCTCCGCGCGCTTGCGTCAAACGAGCGGCCAGCGCGAGACGCGCGTGGTTCTGATCGGAGAATTCGCGTTTACGGCCCATGATTTCCTGTGTGGCCTCATGCCCCTTGCCGGCCAGCAGTACGACATCCTCGCGCGCGGCGCCGCGCACCGCGTGCAGAATCGCGCTCGCACGGTCCTCGCAGCGCGTGGCCTGGTCCGGCGCGCGCATGCCCGAGGCAATCTGTTCGATGATGGCGGCCGGCTCCTCGCTGCGCGGGTTGTCGCTCGTCACGACCACCCTGTCGGCCAGCCGCTCGGCGATCGCGCCCATCAGCGGACGCTTGGTCGCGTCGCGGTCGCCGCCGCAACCGAACATGCACACGAGTTTGCCGCCGCGCGCCTGCGCGATCGGACGCAGCGCCTCGAGCGTCTTCTCGAGCGCATCGGGCGTGTGCGCGTAATCGACCACGACGAGCGGTTCGTCGTTCTGCAAACGGCCGCCGAGACGCTCCATGCGTCCGTTCACCGATTCGAGCTTGCCCAGTTCCGCGAGCGCGGCCGCGAACGGCACGTCGGCCGCGAGCAGCGTGCCGAGCACGGCGAGCAGATTGCTCACGTTGAAGGTGCCGAGCGTACCGACCTCGATCTCGGCCTCGCCCCACGGCGAAGCGAGATGAAACGCCGTGCCCGTGGGCGTCGCGCGCACGTTGCTCGCGATCAGCGCGCGATCGGCGTCGCACGCGTCCGCGTCCGGCCCTGCGCCCGCGATGCCGTAGGAGATCGTCCGCACGCGCCCGCACAGATTGGAGAGCAGACGCCGGCCCGCCGCGTCGTCGCGGTTGATCACGGCCGCGCGCAGCCCGCGCCACGCGAACAGCTTGGCCTTCGCACTCTCGTAAGCCTCGAAGGTGCGGTGATAGTCGAGGTGGTCCTGCGTCAGGTTCGTGAACACGGCGATGTCGAACGCCACGCCGTTCGCGCGGCCCTGATGCAGCGCATGCGACGATACTTCCATCGCCACGGCCTGCGCGCCGTCCTCGCGCAATTGCGCGAGACAGCGCTGCAGCTGCGGCGCGTCGGGCGTCGTGAAACCGGTCGGCACGAGTTGACCCGGCATGCCGCTGCCGAGCGTGCCGATCACCGCGCATGGGCGCCCGAGCGCCGAGAATGCGGTCGCGATCCATTGCGTGCACGAGGTCTTGCCGTTGGTGCCGGTTACGCCGACCGTGAGCAGCGCATCGCTCGGATGCCCGTACCACGCGCTCGCGATCTCGCCAGCGAGCTCGTTCAGCGCGCGCACGCCGAGTGCGGGGCAGCCCGCGGGCAGCGCATCGGCCGCGAAACCATCGGCTTGATACAGCACCGCGGCCGCGCCGCGCTCGACCGCGTTCGCGATGAACGCGCGATTGTCGGCGCCGTCCACCGCATACGCGAGAAACACGTCGCCGGCGCACAGACTGCGCGTATCGGCATGCAGCTGCGCGCCGGGCGCCGCATGCGTGCGCAGCCAGGCCGTTGCCTCGTCGATTTGGAGATGCGCCGGGTGGGCGCTGCGAACCGCACTCATCGAACCACTCCGGGGGTATTGCGCGCCGTGCTCGTGACCTTCAGGCCGCGCGCCGACGGAGCCGCGGCAGCCGCGGCCGCGTCGCTGGCGGGGTTGTCGCGCACCACGAGCGGCGTCACGGGCATATTCGGCGGCACGTTGAGCACGCGCAGCGTGTCGCCGACGATCGACGAGAACACCGGGCCCGACACCTGACCGCCGAAGTGGCCGCCGACGGTCGGCTCATCGACCGACACCGCCACCACGATGCGCGGATCCGGCATCGGCGCCATGCCGATGAACGACGCGCGGTACTTGCTGTGATCGTAGCCGCGGCCCACCTGTTTGTAGGCCGTGCCGCTCTTGCCGCCGACGCGATAGCCGGACACCGCCGCGTTCGGCGACGTGCCTTGCGGCGTCACCACGCTCTCGAGCATGGTGCGCACTTCGCGCGCCGTCGTCGCCGAGAAAATCTGCGTGCCTGCCGGCGGCTGCGCGCTGTCGGTCTTGAAGATCGAGATGGGCAGAATCTCGCCGTCGTTGGCGATTGCGGTATAGGCGCGCGCGAGCTGGAACAGCGAGGTCGACAGGCCATAGCCGTAGCCCATAGTCGCCTGCTCGATGCGGCGCCAGCTCTTCCACGGACGCAGACGGCCGGCCGCCGCACCGGGGAAGCCGACCTTCGGCGCCTGCCCGAGACCGATACCCGTATACATATTCCACATCTCTTCCGGCCGCATCGTCATCGCGATCTTGGTCGCGCCGATGTTGCTCGACTTCTGGATCACGCCGCCCACGGTCAGCGTACCGAAGCCGGAATCGTCGGTGATCGCCGCGCCGTCGAGCGAGTAGCGGCCGTTGCCCGTATCGACGAGCGTATTCGGCGTCACGCGGTGCAGATCGAGCGCGAGCGACACCGTAAACGGCTTCATGATCGAGCCGGGCTCGAACACGTCGGTCAGCACGCGGTTGCGCAGCTGCTCGCCGGTCAGGTGCGAGCGGTCGTTCGGATTGAAGGTCGGATAATTGACGAGTGCGAGCACCTCGCCCGTATGCACGTCGACCACCATCGCCGCACCCGCCTTGGCGTGGAACTTCTCGACGGCATCCTTCAGATTCGAATACGCGATGTACTGGATCTTGCTGTCGATCGCCAGATTCACGTCGGTACCGTCGTGCGGCGGAAACTGCTCGTCCACGTCTTCGATGATATGCCCGAGCCGGTCCTTGATCACGCGGCGGCTGCCCGGCACACCGGCCAGTTCCTTCTGGTCCGCGAGTTCGACGCCTTCCTGCCCTTCGTCTTCGACGTTGGTGAAGCCGATCAAGTGCGCGGTGATCTCGCCTTCGGGATAGAAGCGCTTGTATTCGTTGCGCGCGTAGATGCCCGGAATATCCAGCCCCAGCACCTTGTCCGCGACCTCGACGGGCACCTGGCGCTTCACGTAGACGAAACCCTTGTCTTCGCCGAGCTTCTTGGTCAGCTCGGACGACGACATGCCGAGCAAGCGGCTCAGCTGCGCGAGCTTGCCCGCATCGAGATCTTCGGGCACCGCATCGGGAATCGCCCAGATCGCGCGCACGGGCAGGCTCGTCGCGAGCACCTGGCCGCCGCGATCGAAGATCTTGCCGCGCGTGGCCGGCAATTCGATGGTGCGCTGATAACGGCTCTCGCCCTGACGCTGGTAGAACGCGTTGCCCGGTCCCTGAATCCAGAACGCGCGCGCGGCGAGTGCCGCGAACGCCACGAACAGCAGGAACACTACGAGCTTGGAGCGCCACATCGGCAGGTGCACGGACAGCACGGGGCTCGCCGAGAACGTCACGTTCTGGCGCCGGCGCCCGGTTTGCGGTTGCGGCTTCATCGCGCACCTCCCGCGCGCGGCGCGGCGGCGGCAGGCGCCGAGACCGGCAGCGGCGCGTCGACGGCGAGCGCGGCGCCCGGCGGCAGCGTCAGGTATTGGGTGCGGCCCGTCGTGACGGGCATCATCTTCAACGAACTCGTGGCCAGCTGCTCGATGCGCGAGGTCTTCGACAGCGCGCTCTGCTGGTACTGCAGCTGCGCGTAGTCCTGCTGGAGCTGATACTCCTCGGCTTGCGCGCGCTGCAGGGCAATGAAGATCTGCCGCTGCTGATTCGTGGCGTTGACGACCGAGAGGGCGCAGGCCAGCAGGATCATCAGCAGCAGGATGTTGAGACGGCTCATGGGGCGATGCGCTCCGCGATGCGCATCACCGCCGACCGGGCACGCGGATTGGCCTCGACCTCGGCCGCGCTCGGAAACACGCGGCCGACGATACGCAGGGGCGGGCTCGGCAGATCGGCCGCGCGCAGCGGCAGGCGGCGGTCCACCTGCGGCGTGCGCGCGTGCGCTTGCATGAAGCGCTTCACGATCCGATCCTCGAGCGAATGAAAGCTGATGACCACCAGCCTGCCCCCCTGCTCCAACAATGACAATGCGGCGTCTAGAACGACCTGCAACTCCGCAAGCTCTTGATTGACGTGAATCCGTATAGCTTGAAAGGTGCGGGTTGCCGGATCCTTGCCCTTCTCACGGGTCTTGAC
>JAOZJS010001210.1:0-12915 GCA_025882695.1 Amerodectes protonotaria | reverse complement strand
GAAAAAAGTTAGAATTATCGTCTAGAATGACGATCAATTGGCATGTAACTTTAAAGTTACACTGGTCCATACAGGGTTAACATTTTATAATTTCGCTTCCTAGTAAAACGCTAGTTTTCTTTCAAAATTTTCCTGAAAACCTGTTCGAGGTCGAACCAAAATAAGCTGATATCTTTGTTATTCTTTGTTGACAATTCTGTTTGCATTCGTGATATCATAGAGTGGACATTAAAGCGTTTTTATTATTGTTGTGTTTTTGTTGTTGGTTTCTTCACAAGATCCTTCCCCCTCTCTTCCTTTCTCTCTTTTTTTGTTATTCCTGGAGCGCTTTTTTATTTATATTTTGGTTCGTTCGCAATCGCATTTCCTTTTATTCGTTTTTCGTTGGTTGTTGTTATTGTTATACGTGTATAATAGATGCCCTAATATCCCCACCAAATTCAATGGTCGATTCTAATCTCTCTCTATCTTTTCAATGTTTGTTTTTTGTTGTAACCCACTTTTTTTCGTTGTTGTTTTCTATTTTTGCTTTTGTTTCTAAACTCTCTGGTCTCTGTTTTCATTTGGACTAAATCTTGACACCTTTTAGCAATGCTTTGGTTCGGGCAATGTAAGCTTAAACATCCACGCACACAAGACACTAAAACGGAAACGTTCACTTGTCGGTTTGTTTCAATATTTTTTTCTCAAATATATTCTCAAGACGGAAATCCATTATCCAAAGTGCCAGCATACCAAGCATAAGTGCCAGTGCGTTTGTGTGTAAAGACAGAACACAAAAAACTGGCAGAACCAGAGCTGCAAAAGAAATTTGGCACTTTTTAATTTGAAACTTGGAAAGTTTATTTTTACCAAAAGGAATTGTAATAATAACAAAACCAATTTATAATCATACAAATGAGTCGACCAATTATTTCAAACGAACCAAAACAATCTCAAAAGCTAAACAAAAATACTAACAAACAAACTAGAAATCTAGAAAGACATATCTTTATTTATTTCTGATTGGCTTCATTTTTAGATTTTCTCGGATTCTGGTCCAAAGTGAGGACTGGGAAAAATTTCGCGCCTAAACTAACATTAGCTTATGAAGCTTATCGTGAGTTTGATGCGTTATTTTTTGGTCTGATTTTTTGCTGTATATGAATTTTTCCCCTTCCTTTTATCGACCCTGAGGATCTGCAAGAATGATATGAATCTTGAATGCTAAACCAGGATCCTTTCCATATGTTCCGTTCGTTCTCAATAGTCGAGCTGACTCAGACTGTTTTTGTTAATTTTAAAATTGTCTACCATCATTATTATTATTATTGCTGCTGCTGCTGCTGATAAGAATATTCCAGGAAAAAAATGTTGACTCCTATTCTGGATACAGCTATCATCCTAGCATCTCCATTCAATTCGAATAATGTCCACAAAGTGAACAAATATTATCTTGAAACAAGAAATTAATTGTGTGTCAACCGAAGTTTTTTCATTATCTCCCAATGTCCATCCAAGCGCGCATTGATGGGGCCTACATGCTCTTGATCTTTTTGGATGACATTTATCCAGAATTTTCTTGTTTTGTCGGAACTCATTACCGGGGTGTGCTGTAGCGAGAGTAATAAAGGAATTTGAACACATCAAGCAGCATTTGGCAAAAAAAAGCAATTGATTAACAATTTCAAAAATATTTTGAATAATAATTATGATGATAATAAAGTATCAATAATAATTTTTAATGATTACGAGCTGCTCGAAAGTGTTTCCTTTTCAATTTAGGAATTTTTGTCAGCCCCTCATAATTCGGATTGGTTTTCGACCAAGGTAGCGCAAACGGTCGAACACCTGTATCTTTGCTTGGTTCCATACTTTGCTCTGAAGCTGGTTCCAAAACTATCGCAACATTGGTCAGGAAATACTCATCGGCAATCAATTTATATTGTTGTAAGTTGGCTAGGGACTGTGATCGTATCAATGCTTTGATATTTTCGATCATTTTGTTTTCCAAATAATTCAACATCTCCACACAGGTAATGCGACAGGCAAAGCTCAATATTAATCTCAAATGATCTAATGATTTGATATTGATTTGTTTGAAATATGCAAAATCAATGTAACATTCTAGTAAACTACTTTCATAATTCAAATGTATTCGGGGAATTTTGGTTGAGGAATGATCCGGAAACGGAAAATAATCTTGTGTTTGATTAAAATTGGCTTGAAAATATTCGGATGTTGATGTAATAAATATTGTATGACAAATGAAATCATGTGTATCATTGCTTAGCATACAAAAATACGGACTATGACGATAATATTCCGGTATCTGAGTATAATTCACCACTTGACGTGCTTCTGGTTCTTGTTGAATATTTTCATTTGAGCTTGTTTCTGATCTTGTTGTATCCATTTAGATCTTCTTTTTGTACACTTTCAAGCTTTTAAACTAAATAATTACAATGGATTACCGAACGTTCACCTTATTTTATTTAAATCATTGCTCTCTAATGATTGTTGTTGTGTGTTGAACCACCTATGTTCGATAAATCATTCGATTCGAAAACCTAGAACCGAATTATCGAACTATGGAACATGAACCCGAATCCTGGACCATTTTAGAAAGTATTGGTCTCATTGTATGAGTTGTCGTTTTTTCCCTTTCTAACAAATGATGTAGAAAACAGAAAAAAATGCGCAGGAATTCCAACCTAAGCGTACATCATCATGGCATCATGAATTTTTAATCTACCTCAATAGCTTGTGTTTTTGCTAATGTCTTGGAGAAAAAAAACATCAAGAGCCAGCGAAAAAAATGAGAGGCTGAATTCTTCTAATGATCTATCTTAGTGCAAATACACTGCGAATGTAGGCAGCAATTTTAATCTTTTTTATTCCAATTCCAACTCAAAAAAGATGGCTCCCTGAGATGACATTAAGGAATATAAGAAGCGACCCAAGAAAAGATAGATTATATGATCCCATTTTCTCTTAGAGGAATTCCGAGAACAGTGGCCAAACACTTCTCAATTTTACAAATCCAGAAAGATCCACCTCTGTGCAGGTAGCACTAGTGCCCAAGTTTTGTGCTGGGAGATTCTGCTTTTCAGGAAAATAGAAATACGGTTAACGTTGAGCACAAAAAAGCTCAGACCTTTTCCCTAATCATGTTCTTTTGTTCCAGGCGTGTATCTATTACTTTAGTTGTCGTTTTCAATCAAGAGCAAAGTTCTCCAGCTCTTCCTTTATCAGTGTCCCATTTATTTCTTTTGTCGACTTTTGGGAAAATTTCAGCTTCAGAATCTCACCAGAATCGGTGAATAAAAGATTCTTTTATTAGGTTATTTTGATATAGAGACAATCTTTATTGACAATAACCAAATTACCGAACAACAATGGCGAATCAAGAGAAGCCTAGAAATTATCTATTTTGAAATTTGTCTCAAATTTCAGCAGCAGCAGCGGCAGTAGTTTTTTCACAAAGGCTCTTGACTTGGAAATGCAATTTTTTAAGAATTCGAAAACTTTTTAATATAATTAAAATTAATTGTTCTTTAAACGTTCTATAGAACCACAATGTGGTGAGACAGAATGATGGTCATAACAAGACATGGCTCAGAAATGTGAAAAAAAGTAGATACGGTTTCTCCTTCCGGTGTGAATGAGCTATCCTATCCTAAGCTAAGCAAAGCACCCTTTTCAAAATCAAATGGTTAATTATGATTGATATTATAACAATGGCTGATGGTCGAAATGAATGAGGATATGACATTAAAACTTGGTTGATGATCCGTACCACCCCTTCCCTTTCCCTAACCCATGCATGGGAGGTCAGATATGTTGCATGCGATCCCATAATGTGTGAGTGTAATTTACAGGAAAGAATAAATCACCAGGAATTAATCCACGACATCATTACCAACGTTGGGAAGGTAGACCCAATGGTGTGGACGATTATGTGCAAAATCCAAAATGCTAGAAAACAAATAGGCAAAATCATTAAAAACAGTACGCCATGCTCAAAGCCATAAATATGATGTCGGCGATGGTATATTGTATGGTTTCATAAATAGATCCATAGATCTATTTACCTAATGGAGAAGCAACGCTTATTACTTGGGAAATTTCAGTTATTAATAAGTTGGAATCGCGCTAAATCTGTTCGGCTAAAAGATTCCAAGAAAATATAACAAAGAAGCACTACTAATAATAATGATAATAATAGCATTAATCGATCAGCTAGACATTATTGAGATGCATGATATAATAAACTACATTCATGGCGGAGATTCTGTTCAGGAATTGTACCTAAAATAATGAAGCTCCAAAGTAATAGGGTTGTTCACCATTATCTAATAACTTTGTTCGATTCTAGTTGGCGCTGATTTTAGTATGTGCCCAGCTTTTACTGTTCTCAATCATTTAAAGGAAATCCATGGAATTTCCAGAATCCAGAATCCAAAACTTGCACATGCAAATCATGGACTAATATGCTAAATGAAAGTTCTACGCTTAGTGCTTCTGCGCGAGAAATTTTTCACATCCTTGCTCCTCTTTTTTCCTTATTTTTTGTTTTAATTTGGTTCCGGAAACGGAAATAATGGTTATTTCGTTTCAATTATTCAAAACATTATTTTATAAATGCTGATAACGGTGCACTAGCAATATCGATTTCCGTAGAGAATTGTAATTCAAAAATATAAATTAAATAATAACTTTAAAATGATTAACATAATATTTCCATCAAAAAAAGAGAGACTGCTATAATGATTCTATAGAAAGAACACTTCCGATTCGGGTCTTGTTATTATGATGTGGTTTAGGGTCACGATCCACATTGGAACATATTCTTGTACGCCCATCCCGTTTACGTGAATCTTCTTATGGCTCCACTACTATCATCACGTTCTATTCTAGGCCTAACATTATCATTATTCATTATTTATGAAAATAAATTTGAAAGGATTCTTTGGCTCTTCAGTTGGCAACCATTATCCCATTATCTGTTGCCAAACCAGACCAGACAATCTATTCTACACTCCCACATGCCTACACCTTCAAAAAAAAGTGGATGTCGTCCGAATGTCCATTATAAACATTTATAGACTTTTAAGGTCCGATTCTTGGCTCGTTTTGGTCGTTATTTGGGACATAGTGATCATCCTGAGAGTATATTTTTTTTAACAATACGAGAAAATATGTTTTGTACGCTTATGTGTTCATTCGGGCAACACCGCCGGCCTAATTTCGGGACAACCACCTTTATCAGTCCTTGGTACAGAATGCAACATAAAAATGAGATGCTTGTTCTATTGTTGGCACAATAATTGGAATTCCCAATCGTCAAGTCTGTCGGAATGAAAACATACATATATTGTTCAGGTTCATCGGGTTTCCTGTTTCCTGAAGGCATCAGCATGGACACTTTATTTCTCTGGCCAAGTTTTCGGTTACACAGTTTATATTTCTATGCTCTTGCTCTGTTTGGTCAGCAACTTCTCTTTGTATGATATTTGATGAGTTTTTTTTCATTAAATTCTCTTGTATTCCGTGATTATTATTTTGGCAACAAATCTCATGCAGCTTGGACAGAAAATTAGGGAAATTTTTTCGCATTTTGGCTTGCAAGAACCAAACAAGTAATTAAGACCAGGGTAGTTCTATTCTATTCTACTATTCTAGAAAACAACGTTTTTCCCGACCGGAAACTTAAAGTTTTGAAAAAAATTTAAATTCTAGTTAATGAATCTCGTGTACAATCTTGTGACTTTTTGGAAATCTTACCAAAATGCCAAAAATTATGGATTGAGCCAACAATTTGAATCTTTAGTTCACAAAACTACAGACCATCAACCAATTTGAATATGTTTGACATTATTCTTTTTTATTTGATCAAATAATCAAAATCTCCTGCTACGTTCGTGCGTGTTTGCAAATGTTTTACCGGCAAATTCTGCATTTTTTTCGGCGTATTCTGTTTATTTTTTATTTGTGCATGTTTTCATCCCTTTCCTTTGTTTAATACTTGTATAAGGTTTATTTTTTGTTTGCTGAAGCGAATATTCAATATGACAACCATCAACAGCCAAATAACCCACCTACAAACAGGATCGTGAAGGCAACATACTGATGTAGCGAGTATTGGTACCCTTCTACCAAAATTATTCATTGATCTAACACCGCCTACACAACCCAAGCACAGTTTGACATTTATGGTAATAAAAGTCTCAACCACTGAAGAGAATGAACAAGAATAACGAATGTATAGTTGTATTTATTGTGCTGAAATATTTAAATTAGAGCTTTTTTTTCGCAAAGCGCGCGCTAGCAAAAAGCCAGAGATTTTCAAATTTTAAAGAATAATCCTTTTTTCTGCTTCTGTTTTTGCCCAGACTTGTATAACCAATTGATAATGGATCTTATGGCCTATGGAACAGCCGCCACAATATGCCCGGGCCACGGCCAGGGGACAATATTCGTTACAGCAACAGATGCTCAACAATCCGTGGTAAAATGTGGTGAAATCAAACAATGTTCAAGAATGTTCCGTGAAGCAACATTATCACATAATCTTTCATATGATCTTTCTGATGAAAAAATTGAACTTATCTGTGTGTAAGTGTCTACCCGATATATCGGTATATTCAGTTCCGTTAAATGATCATTAAATATTATTCCCTGTGCGACATATTAATTATTACTCAAATCAATGTTCAATATCAAAATTAGGGTTCCAGAATCATGTTAAAAACATTGTACATTTTTAACACAAACACAATCCAGAATAATTATTTCCGATCGGTTTTAATCAACCATAATTGGTTTGTCCGGAAAGCGTCTACACACGCACAAACAACAGCCCAAATGGCGTTCCCTTCAATACATCAGAGGTGATTAACCCGTGGCCTATCAAACATTTTTGTGCTGCCCACCAAGCATTTCTAAACAGCAGAAGTAGGTGCATCCCTCTCTCTGATTGGTCCAGCGATGATTCGACCCGCTGGAGAGATACACTTTAAGCAGAAAAAGAAGGCGTATTCCTCTCTCTGATTGGTCTAGTGGTGATTCGACCTACAATACACTATAATGCTATGAAAAGCGATCAACTTTAACCAGTACAAGTCTGTGCAGTCTGCGCAAAAACGTTCTTCCCTCTGATTGGTTCATTGTGATGATTTGACCTGATGACAAGACACACTATAAACAGAAGAAGAAGCTGAATTCCTCTCTCTGATTGGTTCAATGCGATGATTTGGCCCGATGACGAGACACATTATAAACAATAGAAGAAGGTGTATTCCTCTCCATGATTGGTACAATGGGATGATTCTAACCGATGACGAGACACACTATAAACAGGAAAAGAAGGTGTGTTTCTGTTCTCCTGTTAAGAGATGTCGTCGTAGGTCTACATTCTTCACAACTTTCATTGCGGCCCGCCAAAAAAAAATTCGAAATTTAAATCGGCCCGTTGATTAAGAAGGTTGCTCACCCCTGTCCTTGACAGTCGCTCTCGGATCATGCTATCGATAAAATCAACCAATTGCAGAAGACCTCATAACCCGTCACTCCTACCAATGAGGATTGATGACCAGAGAGAAATCTTAGAATTATGGGATAATAGTTTCATTATCTTAAATGCATTGTTGTTGGCTGCGAAATCAAACTAATATTCTTCCTTTAAATTTGCAGCTCATTCTGCTGTTGTGAGCCATCCTAATGAGAGTCTCTTGGCATGAATACCAAATAATGATAATGATGCTCAGTCAAAGGAGTTTCCTTTACGCCAAGAATGGTTATATAGATAAATTCTGATATAAAAAACTAAATGGTGGTGATCACCATCAAAAAAATCGAATTCAGATCTATTGGAAATAATTCCGAAAGCAATATCAAAATAGCATACACAGCCAAACAAAGGCCATCAATCAATTTGGTTATTATCATTATTTTTCCTATTCTCCATAGAGAGTTGGTGTTTAAGAAAGTTGAGCTTTAAGAATTTTTTTTTTCATCGCAGCTTCGAAACTTTCTCGCTTCCCACCGAAAATATTAGTGCACATTTTAGCGAGACGAGACAACAAAGTTATGATCATGGTAGAAAGAATGGCGTGCACATGTGGTCCTGCACGGAAGTTTCTATCTCTTAATCCCTTTGTCTTTTTAAAGAATTGCTATATAATTTTTGGAGTGAATATTTCCTACACGGACCGAATCAGCCAATAAAGTAATAGACAAAAAACCATTAATTGTGATTTCTAATGCGATTTCAGCATGGAGAAAAAAAATCGCAACCATTTCAGCATGTATCGTAGAACGCATACGCCCCTATCTTCACACGCAAACACAATTCATCAAGAATTCATTTTTGGTTGACTAGAGAGTTCATTATTGCCATTATTATTTATGAAAGTTTCTCGGCCCAATTCTCTCGGCATTTCGGTTATTGGATGATTGCCATCCTGCAAATAGGTTTGACTATTCAATGGGTCCATATAAAGGACATTTAATTTCACAATTCAGTGAATAATTTTCATTTACCACCATTGATTTTCATTCCGAATTCTATCTAATTGTTGTGTGGACCATCGATCAAAGCTCTAAATCCTAAAGTTTTATCATTTTTTTTCTAGAGTTTTATTTTATTTTTTATATTTAAATTCTATAGGAAACTATTCTACTTCCACTTTGTTTGATCTATTTTTTTCTTCAAAAATTCCAGAAAACTAAATAGAGCTGTTCAATGTTTTAATAATTATCGTAAAATGTGCATCGATGATAATTATCAGCATTCCAAAATGACTGCAGATTTTTACGATCAAATGTCGGAAGGTCCTCTTGGTCTCACCATGGAACTTTGCAATAATCCTAAATTTAAACAAGGTATAATTCATAAAATTCAACACTTTTGGTTCGCTTCTTATTCAAAATAATAATATGATTCATTTAATCCGTTCCATTTTTTTTATCCGAGAAGATTATCAAACTCTGGGCCCTTGTCAGAAAAAATATCGTGGAGAATTTGATCAATGTTTAACGTTGAACCAAGGCAGCAGCGCTCAACAACAAAATGGTTCTAACAATAATTCAACCCTATTGGAACAATTCATTGAACACTGTTGGTGAGTCTTTTTTCTAAAAGATGGGGCTTTACTAATTTGCATTATTACCAAACACATCAGAATTTAATTTACCAATAGCTAAGTTGGTATTTCAAATTGTTTCATAGCTTTCTCCCTCTCTTGGTTATAATTTGATTTAATTGATTATTTCAAACTTGTAGCTCATTGTAGGGTTCAGGACATTGGCTACATTTTTTTATCGGAAGCCAGCAATGCTAATGCTCTCGATTTTCGTCTTTGAATGTAGCTTTGTAGGGTCGAAAAAAGGTTTTACACCTCTGGCTTAATGCAAAGCTTGATTGTGAACTTACAACCGAAAACAAACTTATAACTGTTTTCGTCAAAATCCGGTTTTGTAAATTTGTTTTTGTTCATTTAACAATTTCCTGTCATCTTTGTGTGATGGTGAAAAATCATACTTATGCCAGAAGGTTAATGATGAATGTAGTGATCAGAATCGGGGCCATTTACAGTGGGAACTCGTTTTATGCTGTGGATATCTTCTACAGAGAAGCCCGTATTTTCATCAATATCATATTCTAGCCCTACTACTACATCTCTGAACAGGGGAACACAGGAAATACGCCTTCTTCTGCTGTTTATAGTGTGTCTCGTCTCATGATCGGGCCCATCAGAGAGAGGCATACACCTTCTTCTCTTGTTTATAGTGTGTCTCGTTATCGTGTCAAATCATCACAGTGGGCCAATCAGTGCGAGAGAGGAATACACCTTCTTCTCCTGTTTATAGTGTATCTTGTCATCGAGTCACATCACAATGAACCAATCAGAGGAGAAAACGGTTTTTTAGGCGTGAAACATGCACAGACTTGTACTGGTTAAAGTTGATTGCTTTTCATAGCATTATAGTGTGTCTCGTCATCAGGTCAAATCATCACTGGACCAATCAGAGAGAGAAATGGAGTAAGCTATAAGCGGTTTACGGTTTTTGGGGACTGTCTGTACGCAGGCTTCCTTAACAAGCCTGTATGTATATTAGTTCAGGAAACTGTTGGATGAAAAATAAACCATGCCCAACTTCAAAATTTCCTATAAATTATTCCCCATGAAAAGAGATCTTACTGTATTCTGTTTCATCATTATTCACAGGAAATATGTATTTGTCATCAACACACGAAGTTACTTACACTTACTTATTGTACCAACAATTTGTCCATTGACAAATTTATGGCAAAAGCAAAATTCTATCTCTCTTTCTCACTCGCTTCCTCTCTCTTGCATACTGATGAGGTCATCTCTGTTTGACGGTGTCTCGATATTTTATTGGAAATATAAATGATTATGCCAATGTCATTCACAGGAACACGTTGGCCCATAAACACTGGCCCTTGTACTGGTTCCTGCGTTCGTATCGAATTCGGTTCTCTATACAATAACGACAAAAAATTGAAAGAAAAGGCAAAAAAAGAGTTCTGGATGCCCTAAATTTTTGAAGAACAAGTTTGACATAGCTAAAATGTATCATTTGGTTCTGGAACCCCTAACGTGTTCCCAAAAAGGATGTTATTTGCCAACACCATAGTGTGTTGGCGTTGACATTTTTTTCGGAACCGAATCGTGGTTCACATAGTTTCGATTCCTTGTTTAGAAATTTCAATTTTCGATATAGGTTCAAACCAGCGCTAATAAAATAGTATAAAAACGTACATTCTTTATTTTGATCATCATTTGGGCCGAAGCCGGTTGTCCCCTTGTTTGCTGCAACATATCCGATTTAGTTGGAATAAGTTGAAAAGCTTATTTTCCTTATATTTTCACTCTTCTCTTCCTGCAAAAAACTAAACTAATTTTTCAATGGAAAAAAATAAAGAAAATTTATGCCGATAATTTATGCTAAATTTAAATTATCGCTATCGATTGAAATATAAATCCTAGAGTTGGTCTTTTGACATTTCTAAACAGTACTTAAAAATATTTAGAAAGCTCACCCTCTCAGGTATCTGAATCTAGATAGCCTGGGCTACAAAAATCTATGTTTGGAAAACATCAATAATTAGATTAAGCTTGTACATGCCATTGTGCTGTAGATCTGTTTTATACATCGAAGATAAAAGAGCAAAGAATGGAATTTTTTGTGTGTAAAACCGATGGAAAACTCCGGCGAACGAGCTGAAATTAATTATTTTAATGCGAAGAAATTAGTTTCCCTTTCAAACAAGAACTCTCAACCAATGCACTTCTCCTGGTTTAATTTTTATAAAGTTTGGCAAGAATCATTCTTAGATAGTTTCGATCAAATGCGTTTCATTTTCAGGAATCTCACGAGTTTGTATGGGTTTCACCTAATAGAATTCAAGATATGCAAACGAAAACAATCTGTCCCTCCGAAACTTGTTCATTCAGATGTTTATACAATATTTATGTCATCACCACCCACTTGGTTCCAAATTGTTCCCTGAGGCACAGCAAAGTAGTTTTTTTTTGTAAATGCACCACAGCGATGTTTGTTATTTTGCGTTAACGAATCACACAAACTCGATTCAACACTATGGATATGGTACAGATTTAATTCCGATGACGACAGAATGATGACGTTTGACGCCCGTTTGTAGGTTGAAATGATCTCGGGAAACATTCCCATTATAATCGCTGATAAATTATTAACCCCTTGCTTCGGACAAACCGGCTAAACATAGCAAGAGAATGTTGAAACATTTGATTTGATTTGATTTGTTCATTTGATTCATTTGATTAATGAAAAAATTAACTAATTGATTTATTTTTTTGATTTTTAATAGTACCTTACACAACTATCACAATTGTATCTATGATATAAGCTTGGACAAATGTGGAAAAGGTATTGTTGAAGGTATTGCATGAAATTCCAAATTTAATTTCATTTTGCTAATCTTAGATGCTGCAGAATTCTCATTGAAAATTTTGGAGCTATTCAATCGCGGATACCTACGTGAATGTGCTAAATACGCCAATCTGTCGCATCTTTGTGTTAGAGATCGATATTCAAAATCCGTGGCAACGCATCAACATTCACCAGTTATATCATTGCTGTTATCATCCATAATAATCTCAGCTCTATGGTCTGCAATCACCACCAATATTAAACATTTTTATAATTGTAAATTTAGATAGCGGAATTTGGTTGACCGATCATCTCTGCCCTCTCTGGATATTCCAAGTGTTTTCATCAACCGTCTGAGAATATTCTCAAGCACATTGATCACAATCTCAGCACCCCTGAAACTGTCAAGTTTTTGTATTTTTTTTGCTAAAAATTTTCCCCTTTTTAAAATTGTTTTGATTGTCTATTAAACACCAAATATATTGTCTTGACACAGTACATCCCAGGTCAGCCTTGGGTTAAGCGCAAGTTTTTTTTCGCGCATCGAAAACGGTTCTTGTAGGCGTCAAACATGCACAGACTTGTATTGATTAAAGCTGTACGCTTTTCATCGGTTTGAGGTGTGTCTGGTCATTGTGTCAAATCACATTTGACCAATCCGAGGAGAAACGGTTCTTATAGGCGTTAAACATGCACAGACATGTACTGGTTAAAGCTTCAATGTAAAAATCCCATAGACTTTGCTGGCAAAAAAATGCTCTACAGCACTGGTTGAATCCCAATGATGAAATCCCAATGTAAAAATGCCATAGACTTTGCTGGCAAAAAAATGTTCTACAGCACTGACTGAATCCCAATGAAATCCTTATGTAAAAATCCCATAGACTTTGTTTAGATTCGAAAGTTCTACAGCACTGACTGATATCCCAATGTAATCCCTATGTAAAAATCCCATAGAGTTTTGCTGGCAAAAAAATGCTCTACAGCACTGAC